>CAKAOH010041096.1:128792-141230 GCA_916701665.1 Sebastiscus tertius
AAGTACGTACAGGTAATACCTTACTTTAGGGAATAAAAATATGTTTTAACCGTTTTCTTTTAATGTAACACACTATATCAAACTGCTTAATGCATCAGAATTATATAAAATATTTCCCTACATAAAATATACTCTAAAGTTAGAAATTCTTCCTGAAATAAATCAGGAAATATCTAATCAAAGAATAAGTCAAAAACTCTTTTGATACCTGACACATTTCAATACTCTGAGCTACTGATATATTTTGCTCAAGGGTTGAAGTTTGAGTTTTGATACCCGGCCGCGTAATTATCGGTATGAATCCACCATCATTTTTATACCTGGCAGTGTCGAAGGCTTTGAAACATTTAGACCTTAATGCTGGGAAATGAAATGTACACACAACATATTTCAACATAAAATAGATAAATATAAAAGAAAATCTAAGCACTAAACAGTTTGGATTCCTTGTTTTTGGCTTTGGTAGATGCAGCACTCATGACCTACAGTAAAATCCTGGCTACGGCCGTGGTTGCTACAGAGCTTAAACTACGCTGTAGTTACATGCATGAGCTTTGATTCATACAGCTATAATATAGCTACATGCACAGAGAAAAAAGTGCAAGTTTATGTATTTATCCAACATATTGTGTGTATGATTAGGACCAGGTGACCTGGCCTACATATTTGAAGGTGTGTCTCTGTATTATATTCTTTGTCTGAAGAAGAGCTTGATGCTCTAAACGTCATTTGGTAGTAATTAAATATATGTTAATTTGAGCAGTATTTAGTGTGCAGACTCTATTTTTTTCCGTCTTTTTACATGTTCTTGCACCTTATTGTCTGGATGTGTGTGCTTTTGTAAAAAGATTTTGCATAACTTTCCCAGCAAAAGCATTATTGTCATAAGTAAGCATAACTACATGTTAGTAATCTAACCCTATAATTCACTGTAGTAAAAAAAGAACAAACAAAACATGTAGTTTATTACAGCAGTCAGTCACGACACATAACAATACTTCTGTGGATCTTTGTGTTGCTAAAACAAAGACCGAATGTCTCCACAAAGGTAAATTCACTTTGAAAAGGCAAAGACATTTGCTTTTGCTTAATTTGTCATATTGATGGTCAGCTGGTATTTGTGTGCAATTCTATTAAGGAGTACAGTTTGTTACGACACACAGTGACACCTGTAGTAAGCAGGGCCGGCTCTAGCCGTTTTGGTGCACTAGGCGAAATTCTGATTCAGCCACAGTGTGACGTTCAAGTGCGTCTGGGCAGATGAAAAAGTGTGAGAAAGAGAGTTACAGGGGTGAAAAGTGTATTTCTTTCTTTCTTTCTTTCTTTCTTTACATTTATTTATTTATTTATTTATTTATTTATTTATTTATTATTTATATGGCCTATGCCTTAAGCCGGCCCTGGCTGTAACAGTAGCCTCTTTGTGTTTTATGCAATCTAATAATGTCATACTATAATATTATATCACTCACAGGGGCTAATTTTCAATAATGAGTACTGTTACTTTTGACACTTTGAGGACATTTTGCTGATAATATTTCTTATTTTTAATTAGATATTTTAAAAGTAGGGCTACTACTACTGCAATGGAGTATTTCAACATTGTGGTATTGTGTATTTAAGTAAAGGATGTGACTCCTTCCGCAAGTGTTGGTGAATAAATTGTCACCTTAACACTTTCAGTGTTTCTTTTATGTGTTTAACTTTTGAACTTGAATATCTGCAGAAAACTCAGGACCAGGACACCAAACCAGCACCCAGTCGAGGAGCAGTTTCATCAAACAGAAGGAGAGGTCAGAAGAACTGAAGTCATCTTTGATGCTCTAACGTGTCTTCTTATCTTCTCTTTCTCAGAGACAGTGTTGAACTTTAATTTTCACTTTCTATCTCTATAGGTGTCCGTCTCTCAACGGCAGGGTGGCACAAACAGCAGGACACAAAAGAAGCGCAGTCAGTACATGGAGAGGCTCAATTCAATCTATGGGCTCTGAGCTGAGAAGCAATTTAAATGAAAGTTAAACAAGAGACACAGAGCAACTAGGTGCTTCAAGGCGAGGCAATCAGAGGGAGGACGACTGGGTCACCGATGCCTTGTTTATCTAACGTTAACACATTAAAACCAGTGCTGTCACTTTAAGGGATTTTGTTTTCAGCTTATCGTTTATATTTTTGGTACTCTGTGTATTTTGTTATGTTATTATTTATGTGATGGTTTCATTATTAGTATGCTGTGTTGAATGTATTCAAATCCATCCTGCACTGTGAGCTCACTAAAGATAACTCCAATGTTTGTTGTAATTGTAATAAAGTTAAATCAACAGTCAACAGGGTGTGTGCCCCCTAATGTTGTGTGAGGGAATTACAGGGGGACTTTTCAATCCAAATAAATTACATTTCAGAGACACCAAGTACAGTTTTATTTTTAATTATTCCAGTGGAGGACATCTGTGAGCGTCAATTAGTTTGAGATAATTTATAAAGAAACATTTATTTAGGATAGGAACTATGTAAACTCATAATTTCCCAAAATATATATTAAATAGTTGTGCAGATTCGTAGTTTATTTCATTCTGAGTGTGTTGCTTTGCTCTTTTACTAAGTGGACCCTGACGAGATTTATAGTCTTATTATGATGGATCATAAAGCAGTATCTAATAAGATGGTTAGACTTTCTTATCCCACTCTCTGTGTACCCTTATAAAATAAGTTTATTCAAGTGTATTATTAGTGTACTTATTTTAAACAAGAGAGTATGCTTTCATTTTACTTTTTATGTCAGAGATATACTTATAGTATCCTTAGCTTATACCGACAAGTATACAGAAAAGTCTAAGTGTACTTGGCAAGTATACAGAAAAGTATACTTGGTTTATACTGAAAAGTATACAGAAAAGTATAAGTATATTTGACTAAGTACTACAAGTTCACTTAAAGAAAACTTACAAGTATACTTGCAGTAAATACTATTAAACTTGTAGTTTACTGAGAGTATACTATACTTTCATTAACTAAAACGTAAGTATATAACTAGTAAACTATACTGCAGTATACCTATAAGTTCACTTGTAATTTAGTTCATATTATAGTTGCAGTACAAAATACAACTTGGATGTAAACTAGTTGTGTACCCAACATTTACTACTCTTACATTTAAAATATACATTTTAAAGTATACTTTTATTAATTAAAATGTGGGCCAACTTAGTCCCAAGAAGTATTGAAGTAGTATACTCACCAGTATACTACTAGTACGTTGTTATTAGTATACTTATTACATAAAGTACACTTTATGGAACAGTAGCTCTATTTGGCAGTTCAGCCATGAAAGTTCCCAATAGAGCATCTCAGCTATAAAGTGACCACAGTCACTGACCTGAGAAACCACTTATCAGTCACTGATTTGTATTCTTTTAGCTTCATATCGCCTGACAGCTGGACACATTTATCCTCGGTTGAGGCCTGTCACGTGACGATGAAAGCTCGAGGGCATCCAGTTGCTTTACAGCTTTATCCAGATGTTTCATGGAGCAACAGCTGGTTGTCTTGTGTTCTCTGCGCTGTAAAGATGACAGAAGATGTGCTCCATTGAAGCAGCTACCAGGTAAACCTGCTTTATTTGTTATTCTGTTATCCAAACATTGCAAGTCTGACCTTCTTTCACCCAATTTGGCCAATGTTATGATATAAAGTAGTGTGATTAGGTAAATTTTTTGGTTCCCTTAATAGTGTCTGCAGTTTCCTGAATGCAGCCCCTTACCTGACGCCTTCTCCACCAACCCACTAATCAGGCCAGACTATATAGCACCCGGGGCCTGTTAAGTCCTCTTGCTTCTGCCTGCCATGCTGTGGTAGAGTTGGTGTTGCTGCAGGTATGTGAAACTACTAGGCTTTTTTTGGTTTTAGCTTTTACTGTGTGATGCTTCCACTACTTCCGCTGAATAGTTCTTTGCGGTGCCCCATGGTGTTGAGTAGGGTGGCTTAGTATTGAGTAACACAATGTTGCAGCACTATTACCCCTGTTAGTGTTTCATTTTAGGCTGACCTGAAGTAACACTGCTGCTGTTTTTGCCCCCTTATGCCAATTGTTTCAGTGTAGCTATACTGGTTTAAACTCCTTTGGGGAAAATAAAATAGGCCTATTGCATATTACACACACCTCCTTCAATAAAATTCTGTCGCACTAAACAGCAAATTGTTTTCAAGACACCATAGAGGTTCTACTTGACATCTTTCTCAATGTGTAGCCTACATTCAACGCTTTATTTGATTTTTAAGTGATCAATGTTTTGGTAGTTTTAGTGCTGTCAAGTGTAGGGGAGCCTGGGGGAAATTATATCATTTTTTTTTGTTTTGTTTTTATGTCATTACTCAAAAACCTCTTGAGCTATTGGGATTCAATTTTTATGTAGGTAATTTATATTTGTTTTCTACTTAACAGTCAAATATTTCTACAAGCAATGTTAGAGTCACAGTATTGATTGAAACACTAGAAGTCAAATGGTACATCTGCCCCCACGTGCAGGGGGATTGTAACAACATATTAGGGCAATTAATTGAAACAATACAAGTAATACCTTCATATAAATACCAAAAAAAAAAGTCTTGACAGAAAAACTTTGACAAGGGTGAGACATCAGTTTGTCCTTTGGTAGGTATCATCAGAGACTATGCACATAATAAGTTTCATGGTTCTGTCTCGTTTCTGATTGGTGCAATTTGAGATGTTACACATGTCCCTTGTTTAAAATGTGTAACAATGAAATGGCTCCAACCAGGTTTTAAATCTGAGTTGAGTTTCAAAAGGCTGTGTTGATTTTTAGCCAATGTGTCAGTACTTTCTTTTTGAACCCTTGAATTGAATTGAACCCCAGTAACAGCGTTACAATTGACCCTGACCGTACCACCCATGACAAAAGCAGCCCTGCTGGCTAGAAACAACGAAGCTAACATTTGACAATGATATCAAATGTTAAATAACACAATGGTAATCCAAACTAGACAGATTTAAGTTCATAGACATTAAAGGTTAAGACTGACAATGTGGAATAATGTGGAGATATTTGAGAGTAGAAAGTTTTCTTCTAGCAATGCCTTCAACTTCTATTCTACTGGATGAGCCTCAGTTGATGTATAAAGCACCCCTTGCTGGGGACATGCTGGGTGGCAGATTGTCTCTGTGTCCATCCTGGGAGAATACCGAGTCCTACAGCTCCTGCACAGGAAACCTGTGAAGACTAAAGTCTCTGTGGAGGTGTGGAACAGACCGGCATCTCCTCTCGCTACCCTGCACCTCGTTCAGCAGCGATTACATGTAAAGATAAGACTGTCATCAGGTGAGGACATTAAAGGACCATCCCATATGTCACCCAAGCATGACCCAGGACAAGACAGACGTATGTCTGCACAGGAGATTCAGCTGCACACACATCCTGCCATTTTAACTTCCTCCTCTTCAGTGTTGCCATGACAGCCGGTCACATCATAGCTACATGTTGCTGCGATGTGGTTTTGCCTGTAATTCTTCATATTGGCCTGTGTCCCTCTCCCGGAATCAGTATCTGTCTTCAGTTTCTCTGGTTGTATGTACTGCAGGCAGCTGACCCGCTGATTGTTTGTGCTCCTGCAGGTCTTCATGCGCTTCCTGGATGAAGGCGTGTTTATTCTGCCAACGGTGCGTTTGATTCCGCCCCGGTCCAGGCTTTACACTAAGTAATCAGTAAGTTTCATCTGTGTTCTAACTCAGAGACCAGTGAGACTGGTTGAGAAGTGTGGATGGATGTGTGTGCTGGAGTGTTACAAGTCTGATCCATTATTATTGCTGTTGGCAAAGGCCTGCAGATTGGGCTCCAGCAAGTTCTAGTTCGTAAGTGTTTTCACTTTTATAATGTAACAGGTGTAGGTGTCTTTGATTGAGACGAGGTGGCTCTCCACCTCCATAAAACACCCTGCAGCTCTTGAATGTCCATTAGGTGGCACCATTTAGTTAATTAAGCAATTATGGGATGAGCTGCAGAGGCTCCTGCTGTTGCTCGATTAATTAGAACTATCTCAAACCTGACCTGAAGAGTTTTTACTTCTTCTATACTCAGTTAATGTTAGTCAGACCAGACTGGAGTCATGATGCTGTGTTCACATCCCATCTAATTTAATGTGAAATATGAGTTGCTGATTATCTTTTTCCATTTAAACATTATGTACAAGAATTACATTTACAGCACAAGCAATGCATCAAGTTAGTCCATTTGTTACCTTAAATGAGTAACTTGCACTTTCTGCCAGTATATATTATAGATGGGGCTGTCAAAGTAATGTGATAATAATGTGTTACACAGATTCGCTTTAACGCCACTCATTTCTTTTACGCATTAACGCAATCGATCTTTCGGAGGTTGTAGCGAGCTCAGTTTTAAAGCTAGAGTCAAGATACTCAGTCAAGTCAATCAAGCTCGATGGTCAACAAACATTTATCCCACACTACTGCATCAGTCTAAAAGGTGTAGCTGAACCAGTCTTTTGTTTTTTTAAACTGTGAGTTTCCTGTTCCTGTTTGACAGTCCACTTCCGTGTTTTGGTACAGTTGCTTTTCACACCTGACGCGAACCATACCCAAGCACACATGAACCGTACTTCAGACCACCTTTGTGGTGGGCACGGGTGCCCGAGTATGGTACAGTGTTCACACTAATCAAACGAACTGGACTTTGGGTTCAAGTGTACTCTGATCAGGACACGGGTCCCTGATGTGAAAGCCTCCTAAGTGGACCCTGACAAGGTTTTTAGTCTTATTATGCTGGCACACAAAACAGTATGAAATGAGATGGTTAGAATTCCTTCATAGTCTTCAGTACAGGGTGAGGGTTAGGCATTTTATGGCACCAGGGGGATACATGTTGAGGATCTCTGCAGAGAGAGAGGCCATTTTGTAAATGTAAGGTAACAGATGTAGTTCTTGTAATAGAGTCAAAGTGTCTTGTGATTAAAACGATGAACATTTCCAAAGTACAAGCTGTTGACACCTAGTCCACTGAGAAACAGGACCTGGTTATGATGCTTCCTATGAGCATCAAAAAGTATTCAACATGCACTGAAGGTACACTCAGCAGGAGGGTCACACTGTGGTTAAAGTTGGTTCAGCACAAAGCAGAGGTGCTTTCCTGCAGTCAAACATGTCTGTAATGTACATTTTAATGGTTATTAATTAAATCATTTTTACAGTTTATTTTCAAGAAGGACCAGGTTTCGATTCTAAACATTCTAATTTGAATTAAATTATTGTATAAGAAGAAAAGTACGTCACACTGCAGCCAAACATCAGCTAACCACTTCCTTTTCTCTGCGCCTCCTCCACAAATACATTTCAGAGCTGATGTTGAAGTTTGAGTCTGTCTCTCTCTGTCTGATGGTCATCATGTTCAGCCGAAACCAAGCAGCTCTGCTCTCCATTCAGCTATTAATTATGTGCCAAGTCTCTGCAGGTACAGTGGATGTTTGTGTTTGTGATGCTTTTGTCTAGATTTAATTACACATTTCATTTTATATTGATTGATTTTTTTCCTTCAATGACAGAGATTCTTGCAGTTGAGCACATACTGGTGTCCCAGGGAGACTCCGTCATCTTCACCTGCAACATATCCCCGACAAATGCAATTCATATCAGCTGGACCAAAGGCAGATCTGTTTTCACTTATTCAGTCTCACTGAATCTGACTTTTTCAAATTTCACCTCTCACAGAGTGAGAATAGACGTAAACTTACCTTCAAAGCTAAATATTTCTAACATTCAGTATGACGATGCAGGACTCTATAGATGTAATGTAACTGATGAAAATGGTATCAAGACTCTTGAGTGGAAGTTAACGGTGTCTGAGGAACCTGAAGGTAGGTAGAGCACAAAGCAGAGCTAATCACCTCTACACCAGACATAATGCATTTCAAAACTCAAACTGTACTTAAATTAACTCACATCTGATTTTGTGCAGAAATCAGTCCACTGTGGTATTTTCTATACATACTCACAGCTGTAATTGGATTTCTACTGTGTGTCTTCACTCCAGCTGCCTGCCTCTACAGGTGAGTAATACTCTTCATTTAGTGCTGAGTGTATTTGTTGTAGTAGTAATAGTAATTATCATTACAAAAGTTACATCTTGTATGAGCGTCATTTTTAAACAGTTCAAACAAATCAATGTGCCTTTCTTCTTTGCTGACTTCCTCCCCCATTTGTCGTTGTCGTGTGACCGAAGTATGAGCTAGTTGCTTTGTTAGACATGTCTGTATTTTCTACTACATTTATTTCACACAGTATAATATTGTTAATCCTCTTATTAAAAACTGTTTTCATTGCATAATGGGAATTTTAGATGATGTCGATGGATTGCTGCAACCCGTTCTCATTTCAACATAGAGACGCTTTTCATGACAGCCATTTTGACTTGTCAAAGCAGGAAATGCACAGTTGTAAATAACATAAAAGGACCAATGTGTAGGATTTAGTGGCATCTAGGTTGCAGATTGCAACCAACTGAATACCCCTCTGCTCAATCCTCCCTTTACAAGCCTGTAGAGAACCCACTGTGGCCTTAAGGTAATGTAAAAACACAAATGGCAAGCTACAAAGGCAGCTCTGTGATATATTTGATAGAGCTGTACTCAGGAAGGCCAGACAGATATCTGTAGACGCTTCACACCCACTAAACTCTGAGTTTGAGCTGCTCCCGTCTGGCCGTCCATTCAGGGTCCCGAGGGCGAGGCGGAACATATATGAGGTCTTTTATTCCCTATGCCATACAGGTACTGAATGCAAAATGACTGCACTAGGGGAGACCTAAAGTATTTTGAAAGGTGTAACTTATCTCCATCTGCTACAGCTGTTTCCTACTCATTTGCACCTGGTAGTATGCTGCGTCATGTTTGAATTTATCTTGTATGTACTAGAGAAGCCAAAGACAAATTTCCACTAAGGTGGACAATAAAGTCAGAGTAAAGCAAAGTAAAGTAAAGTAAAGTAAATGTCTCCCTCTAGAGGGCACAAATGTCAAACTTTTGTTAGTTCCACAAGTTTTCTGCAGAATAATTGTTTTTTTACTTTTGTTATTTTCAGTACATTTAGCTGATAATACTTCTGTACTTTTACTTAAAGGGGAAATATCATGCTCATTTTCAGGTTCATACTTGTATTTCAACAAGGTATATTCTAATGAGCCTGAAGGGGAGCCAAATCTAAATGGCTTGTTGGATCACGTTTTTTCTGATCCAAGCAGCCCACAGATAACTGACAGGGTTGTCTAATTTCACAGTTTGTGGGTTGGTAGGCACTTCATTTACACAAATGTATGTGCACAAGCACTGAAAAAGTGAGTTTTTCATGATGTGTCCCTATAAGTAGGATTTTAAATGCAGGATTTTTACTTGAAGTGGAGTATTTTTACATTTATAATATTGCTACTTTTAGTTATGTAAAGGATCCTTTACTTGACTAAACGTACCAATCATTATCAACTCTGTCTCATATAATAAAATGAAATAACTGGAGATTGCTGTGGGGTCTCATTACTGCAATGTTATCTTTGCATAAAAAAAGCAGGACCAAGACCCCAAACCAGGACTGGGAAAGCAGCACTCTGAGTTATGCCCAGTTTCATGTTCAGCTGGGAAAAGAGGTCAGAAGAACTTTATCTTTACTTATCTGTTCTCATGTCTCACAAAGCATTTCTCAGCAACCTGTCACATTTCCTGCCCAACTGCTCTTTTGTTTCTCTGAGTTATAGTGAATTAATTTCCTCTTTCAGTCCCTACAGGTGGCTCTTCCTCAACCCCACAGTTATGCAGAATACAGGAAGAACCACAAGAAGAGGGAGTCGGCACGTCAAGAGGCTCAATTCAATCTTTGGCCTGGCAAGCATGAAGTTCAGTACAAAGCTGAATAAGAAACAAGAGATATGTTGGACAGGAAAGTACAAGGGAGAGACATGTTTGATCAGGTTTAAAAATGAAAATGAACCTATAGCCAGAGAATGATGGCCTCATCACAACTAAACATGGAGAAGCAGCATTTAGTTTTAATGCACCTCTCACCTGCAACAAACTCCAGAAAACAACTCTGTTCTTTTAAATTCAATTTTTACACAGAAATGGCACTTTTTTTCTTTTTCTTCTTTTTGGCATAAGATTTACACAGAATTAGTTACTATATTTGGTACAAACATAGTTTTTAAGTAGGACAAACTCCTGTTTGGTCTTCTACTTTCAACATCTACAAATATTAAAACAAAATACTTATTTGGAATATTGAGTGTAGCTGCTAGAAAAGCAATTACTAAGAAATGGCTTAAAAAATGGAAATGGAAAGAATTACGTTCTCAATGAGGCTTCAAGAAACTAAATTTGAGGAAATTTGGAAGGAGTGGAAAAAGTTTATTTACCCAAAACGCCCTTCTTTTGGTTAATTTTTCTTTTTTCTAAATGTAAATTTTTATTATTATGATTTATTTTATCTCATTTCACATGGAAAGCACCCCATGTTCTATCTGTGTATTCTATAATTTCATTGTAAAAAGTGGAAAAGTTGGTTCACTTCATATTTGTATCTAATTAAGTAAGTTTATGTAAATGTCTGAGTAAAACCAAATAAAGGGAAAAAAATGAAAAGAAAAAACAAATACTGTACATCTACTGTAAGATTCCTGTTTCTCTTCAAAGCAATAATAAAAAAAATAAATGTTGTTGATGTGAAGTGTTACAGCAGCAGAACGACCTGTAGTATCTCCCTTTCACTCACTGCGGGTTAAGAACATGCGCTTTTTGTAGTCCATCTTCTGAACATTGTTTTATCATGGCAGACCGGTCGTGTCTAGAAGGGAGCCCGCAAATGGCGAGATCTTAACAGTCTCGCGAGAATTTCACCGAGTTTGCTGGTTCCCCTCTAGGTATTACCCAGCAGACCCATGATGATGCAGGATGCAGACCTCATAACATCACGGTTGTCTTTTCTTATGAATTCTCCTCCTCATCTTCCCTTGATCTCATGACGTTTTCCATCGAGGTTAATGAAAAGTGGTTAGGAAAAGACACTGGGACGTTTTTTTTTTTTTTACTTTGTACAAAAGAAAAGTCAAGCCAACTCCAAGATGTTTTAGCGGTGCGTGTAAATCTCTGGCATTACGGTAAGAGCGTGTAGGAACTGATTTCAAAATAAAAGCACCGTTCTGATTAACGTGATATGTCATTTCACATTCATTCAATAAGTCAGTCAGTCTGTCAGTAATTAATAAATTAATACATACATACATATATAAACAAAATGTTAAAAAACAAATCAAAATGAATACATAAGTACAAAATGACAGAAATAACGTTAGTTTGCAAATTTTCCTCACAAGATTAATGGCATATTTTCTTGGCAGACCCTAACAAATTAAAGGTTTAACTAGTTTCAATAAGTCAGTCAGTCTGTCAATAATAAATAAATTAATATATACATACATATATAAACAAAATGTTAAAAAAACCCCAAATACAACAAAAGCCTATCTTGATGGCAGTGAAACAAGGAGCAAAGGATATACCGACCGGACGTAGTGTGACAGACTCTCCTACACTTCATGGGTTCATGGGTTCATGGGTTAAAACTGTATTTTGGCGAAGAAGATGTTTGGTCCTTTTCTGTTGCCGTAGGGCGGGAAGACGAGTGGGGGGAGCTTGTTGTGTCGGCGGCAGTTGCTGCTCGCTGCTCGCTGCTCATTCATCACAGCGTTTGTTACTTTTACATTATATCAGTTAGACGAACCCAAGGCACACGGCTACATTAGGAAACATTTTGAGTAACTTTGGACCCATGATGTACTATAAGAGCACCCATCGGAGCACCACGATGCTTTTATTGGTTTCGACGTTGATCTTCTCGAGCGCAGTTATAGAAGGTAGGATACATTACATACGTAGGCGAGGCTGAATGAATGCTCTCTTCTGTGTTCCTATAATGACGTCTTCCATGTCATCCTAATTAAAGGCTCGAGTCTGGGTAGTACACAAATACAACAAAATAGACATAATTAAACAAAAATAAATAAACAAAAATAAAATGAAACAAAACGAATACATGTGAAATTCTAAATGAAATGAATGATAATTTAAAAAGAAAAACAGTCGCCTCCAAACTGTAGTTCAGAGAAAAATGTTATTCCAATTGTGTTCTATCAGCTATCCTTATCAGCTATCATTGTGAAGTGAGATTAGTGTGTGATAATTGACAGTTTCCTTTTTTCAATCCCAAGTTAAATTAGTCACTCAATAGAAACATGGAGTTTCTGAATCTCAGGTGTCATTTTGAAGTCAGATTAGTCTTGGTAAATGTATTCTTTAATATTAAGTGAGACTCAGTAGTTACACAATTGGAATAACATTTTTCTCTGAAATACGTTTCGTTGGTTGTTATTTTTT
>CAKAOH010041101.1:0-135541 GCA_916701665.1 Sebastiscus tertius
ATTGGGGTAATTTTGCAGTAATTCCAAAGAAATTTCAAGTAGGTTACTTGCTAATTATCACCTAATTACCATGAAATGTGCAGACCTGTAAAATGAAGTGTTACCGAAAGTTGTGCTCTGTTAAGGGGAGACACCCCAGGTGAATAGGGTAACATTTTTAACTTAAAGATACCACCATGAAACTTCCCCAATTGATTACTTACATTGAGTTTTCTGAAATTTGATGTTTAAATGTGCAAATGAAGCATTATCTAATGCTCACTTTTGGTGAATTTAGGACAAATCTACAGACACAAATAGACAAAGTGTAGTAAAATAAACACCTAAATGTGTATTTTGGATGTTTTCTTTCCACTAGTCTGAAAGAAGACATGAGCTATGAACTATAGTACATCGATAGTTGAACTTTTATTAAATATTTAACTTCAACAATTTTCTTTTTAGGATATTTGTATTTTGATTTCTAAAAAAAAATGTTTTTGGAACAAGAAATACTATTATAATGATGTAACACTTTGGTCCACCGCTATCACCATAGAAATGTTAAGATGAAAAAGTTAGTGGCAAAATAATATGTTTAGTTAACTCTCTCTAAATGATCACTGTTGTCAAATCCATTATCTGCTACAAGCACCTGACCGATCTATCCCGGTGATCTGTCCTGATACTAAATGGCGCCCTCTTCTGTCTGCTTTAGGTTAATTGATTCACCGTCTACAGCACCTGTGCTGAATTAAATACAGTATCAGAAGGTGAAGAAAACATGATTGATTTTGTCTCATTGGACTTTTCTAAATGTCAACTATAGTTAAACTCAGTGAAGCTGTTTGATTTTCTTCACTGCTCTTCGGGCACTGCTGACATTTAACAGTGTCGATATATTGGCTGCCCTTTAGGCCGTAAGTGACTCTTTTTTTTTCCCATTTCTTTTACTTTAAACATAAGATTACAAAAAAAAGGGGAAAATTGTATAATAACTTGGTCCCGTGGCAGCTTTGTGTGACAGAAATAAATGTGTGGATCCAAATATTATACCTTGATTCTGGACTGAGATCCTGGAACCCGCAGGATCCCCTCCGAATCGACACCTTTCTTCTCCAAAAATGACAACAACTGCAGAGAAAGAGAGAGAAAGGAAGAAGGGAGAGAGAGAGAGACATTAGCAGAGGATCAGTAGATAGGGATCTCTTGCTCACCTCTGCTGGTTATTCTCAGTAACTGCTGCTATATGCAGGGCGTGGTCAGAGCTTTTCACATTCAGAGGACACTGAGGTTGTTTCATGTGCTTGTATCTGAGTACATGGTGCACGTGCAGTGTACAAAATATGGTCAAAAAGATGCAAAATGTCATCTGTTTTCAGAACAGGGGAGAAGAGCAGATCTGATATCTGCTATTAGGCTACATACCAAAGCTCAAATGATTTCAGAGACTGTTTAGATTACGGGCTAATTTAACACCTCAAGCCCACACACAGCACAGATAGATATCTGAAACTGCTAAATCCATTTCAAAAACATTTGAAATTCATACTATACTGCTATATTCATACTCTTCTTTTATTGATTTTTTAAGGTCATATACACACACAGATGTATTTGGGGTTCTTACCGCCTGCATGTAGAGAGGAGTCGAGGTGTTGGGCTTAATTTTCTGATCGTTCTCCAGCAGCGTGGCCAGCGGCACGCCGTACAGCGTGCTTTCTGTCAAAGAAAAAGTGTTATTCAATTGTCCTCTGCCTCACGTTGACATTTAGGGAGACATGTTCCTGTGTTGTATGTGTGTGTGTGTGTGTGTGTGTGTGTGTGTGTGTGTCCATATCCATACTGCCACGTCATAGCTCCAGTAATTCTGTATACATGAGTGTGCCGACATCAAGTAACTGCAGTGCGTCAAACAATGGCCTACTAAAAACATGCTCGGATGATTTATTAATGTACTATAAACGGACATCACCATAGTTTAGTCTAGAGAGACAGGTACTATGTAAAATATTTAGTAAAGAGCATTTTTAGATTTAAATTCCAGACTGCAGAGAAACAGGAGAAAGTCTAGAAAGCTGCTAGTTTGTGTAAAAATAGAGCTACAGACAACCAGTCAAGTGCTAGTTTGAGTCGTTGTTTTCCTTTGATTTGATTGGCTCACAGTCAGAGACATTTGAGAACAGATAAAAAAAATAAACACTGCACATAGTTAAAATGTTACTGTCTGAAAAAAACAGCCTGTTTCCTTGTGTGTGTGTTTGAACAGTGCTGTCTTTGTGCGCGAGTGCTGCCATACCTGGAATTTTCCTCTTGCTGGTTTTGTGCCTTTTGACCTCCAGCTCTAAGAGGTCGCACAGCGCCGTCATGTCGATGAGCGCCAACTGACGCACCTTCTTCATGTCGGAGTGGGAGAGATCCTGAATACGAGTCACTCCCAGACGGCACTTGGGGCAGATCACCCGCTGAGATGGTGAGAGTGAAGGCAGAGAAAGGTGAGGAGATGGAGGGGTGAGGTGAAAAGGTAAAGAAAGACAAAGAAACAGCAAAGGAAGAGAGAATGGGATAAAGAAGGAAAAAACAGCAACAGTGTCAAATCATTTACATAATACTCATTGTGATATAAAACCACTAATCTACCATTCTGCTGAGGAAATGTATTTAGACTGAAATAGAAAAATAAGAACTCTGTGACACAACAACTCCTCTTTTGTTTCGAGCTAATTCCCTCATTCTTTTATTCTGCTTAATCCTCTTATCTAACCGACTGATTAGAATATTAGCTCACAATAAACATTTGTGTGTCTTAACAGGTTTATATGAAAATGACCCAAAACCCAAAATATGTGCGAAACATTTAGTGAAAACCTCTTAAGCCCTAAAGCCCCAATTTACTTTTCCTCCATTACCAACAATATAAATTCAATCCAGGTACGTAAACCAAACTGTTAACAGAGGTTATCATTCATCATGTGTGTACCTTGCCTTCCCAAAAACGATGTAATTATTTTCCTGTTCTGTTTTCTGTTAATACATTTCAGATGTACCTTCACACCCACTAAAAGAAATGAGTGAAACATATGTCAGTATTTCCCCTTTATGCCCCGTTTGCAAATTGTCTTCCCATTTCACGACACCACCACAACATTTACAAAGTTCCCCATGTGAAATGACATTTTCAAACTTAAAACCGGAGTTTTCCTGAAGGCAGTAGGAGAGGTAGGAGAGTGTTTGTACGCTTACAGGCAGGGTGCCGTCCTCTTTTCTGCGCTGGCTGTTGTTCTGCGGCAGTTTGGCCTGTTTGAGGAAGATGACGGCCTGTTCGCAGTAAGCTATGTCGGTGATGAAGAATTCCTCTTTAGGAGCGCCTCTGTGATGCTCCGGCGTCACAGCTGAGCAGGAAACACACACACACACACACAAACAAACTCCAATCTATTAGTTCGCTTGAGGAAGTCCACTGTAGAGAAGTCACAAAAAATAAAATTTAAAAGCACGCTACATGAGGGAACAAGAGGAAGAAAACCGGTAAAACAAAAAGTCCACAGATATGAGGAAATGTACCCACACGCTCTATCTCCCAAGAACAGAGGAACAATACGTTGGAAAAATAAACATTTGGCAGAAGTATCCTTTAGAGTCGTCACTGTTTCTAAGATATTTTTACAAGATTTACTTCTCAGTAAATTTCTTGAAAGCAGCACATGAGCCTACTGATACTGATACTATTCAATAACTTTGAGATTTGGCTGGTGAAGTCACCACTGCGAGGACAGGGACTTTCTCCAGCAGCTGCATGTAGAGACGGAGAGTTATCCGGGGATTAATCTGAACCAATTAGAAGATAGATGACGGGGCCGTGGCCTGGTCCCGACAGACAATCCTTCATCGGGGCCTCACAAATCTGCTGCTCACCTGACTTCTTCTTCTTCAGGAATGTCTTTTTAAAGACATATAAGGCGGTTCATTTGTAGTTAAATATTTGAGTAGTTGGCAAGATGATAAAATGATGGAAGTGTACAAGTAGGGCTGTCGTGATATACCCTGTATTAACGACAACCGTGATATTTTAAAAATCAAATATTGATATAATGTACTCATATGATAATATTGTGTAAATAATCCAGCGCCTCTTAAATCATTTTATATATACAGTTATGATTACTCTCTCCACCTCCCTACACTCATATTTTGAGTATAATTCATTTGACAAAATGCACAATAAACAGTTAAAGATGAATTTGACTGATAGCATTATTATTATCATTTTTATTTTCTATAGGTATCGCGATAATGTCGTTATCGTGAATTCTTTTAGCCACGATAATCGTGTAGTGAAAATCTGATATTGTGACAGCCCTATGTACGAGTGGTTACTTTGTTCATATCTACCAGTTATGGGGTTAAGTCTTGTTTTCACTAATTCGATTATTAAAACAATTGCAGCCATTGCTTTTTGTGTCATGCGTGTATATTCACTTATTTTTTTATTCCCTTTAGTTGATTGCTGGTTTTACTGTAATACTACTGCACTAATGTGTAGCTCTTACCTGATAGTGGGGATTTGCCAACCGATGCCATGCTGTGGTGGGCCGCGTCGTCACTATGCTGGGACTCAGGCAGACGAGACTGGTGAAAGAGAGCATTTATTGACACGTCACAAACACATCTCAAAGTCAAATCAAATTTAATTTAAATGTCGCAATATCACAAATTTGCCTCAAAGGGCTTTACAATCTGTACAGCGTATGACATCCTCTGTGCTTAGACCCTTGATTCAGAGAAGGAAAAACAACCCAAAAAGCCCCTTTAGCTGGAAAAAAATGGAATAAACCTCAGGAAGAGCAACAGAGGAGGGATCCCTCTCCCAGGACATGCAATAGATGTCCTGTGTACACATTTTACAACACTTTCTCTAAGGACCAACTTTAGTTAAAAATATCAGTCCTGTAATATTTTCTCCACCGCTGGGAATAGAGGTAATGTTTTATATTGTCCACTGAGCAGATGGAGATGGCTACAGAGAGTGTTTCCTTTGATAAAGGACTGATACAGATCAGAGGAACGCTGTCTCAATTCCCCTCTCAGGGCTGCTCAGACATACAATGCATGGCCTTTACATGGGATTTGCCTTTATTGTCACCGGTCAGCTGGAACAAGACAGCACAACACAGTGGAACAATAGAAAGTCCCTCACTGAGGCCTGACAGTCACCAGGGAAATGGATATTTTATATTTCAAAGTGCTGACCTGAGCGATGGGGGAGTGGAAGATGTCGCGAACGTCGCGCGGCGCCGGTTTGTTCCTCTTGCGGAGGGACAGCGTGTAGGAGTCCAGTCGACGCTGGACGGCCTCGGCCTGGGTCCGGGTCAGAGTGGACAGCAGCAACGCATTGTCTACATCCTCGCTGTCCTCGCTGATGAGGGTCGACAAACCAGCATCGGCCAACCACTGCTCCTCCTGTTCACCCTCTGACACACAGTGAAAGATCCAAACAGGGAACATGTAAATACACAGAGACAACACCAACAACATGTAGATATAATGCAACCTAAATTGCTGAATTTTACTATCATAAATGATGATTTTGATGTAATGTAATATATAACATTTTGACTAGATGACTCGACTTGGTTTGTCCATAAATTCCCTCCTCAGTCTGTGGTAACTACTACCAGCTAGTTTCAAACTAGCTGGGAAACATCTGTAGTCCAATCAAAAGTGATGGACTGTGTAAACAGGAAGTGACTGTCGCATCACAGGCTGTAACATCCAAAATATAAAAGTTTTAGTGGGATAACAATATTTTCAACTAGGGTTGTCAAAAAAGAAAATTCTTTTTAATGCTACTAATTTCTTTAATGCATTAAATGCAACTTGTGATTTTAAGGTTGTAGTGGGCTCAGTTTTAAAGCTAGAGTGACGATACTGGGATCATATGAAACTAAAAACCTAAGGAATACATTGGTGCCAAGCGTAAATTGTTGCAAAGGAGGCTAAATAACGCTCCAAACTTATGCTAAATTTTGGCGAGGAAAAACTGGCATGGCCATTTTCAAAGGGGTCCCTTGACCTCTGACCTCCAGATATGTGAATGAAAATGGGTTCTATGGGTACCCACGAGTCTCCCCTTTACAGACATGCCCACTTTATGATAATCACATGCAGTTTGGGGCAAGTCATAGTCAAGTCAACACACTGACACACTGACAGCTGTTGTTGCCTGTTGGGCTGCAGTTTGCCATGTTATGATTTGAGCATATTGTTTTATGCTAAATGCAGTACCGGTGAGGGTTTCTGGACAATATTTGTCATTGTTTTGTGTTGTTAATTGATTTCCAATAATAAATATAATATACATATATTTGTATTAAGCAAGCATATTTGCCCACTCCCATGTTGATAAGAGTATTAAATACTTGACAAATCTCCCTTTAAGGTACATTTTGAACAGATAAAAAATGTGCGATTCATTTGCATTTATATATATATTAATTGATTGACAGCCCTATTTTCAGCATAACTGACAGTCTTTAAGTAAAAATAGGTGATTTTGCTTTATTTATGTCTGCATAGATGTAGAAATATGTGTGTTTCAGAGTGAGAAGTATGACATTTGTGATGTTTTTAGGTGATTTAGCAAAATGTGGCATAAAGTATTAAGTTAAAGTTATTTGAGGCATGTTGTGTTATTTTTGTGAATTGTGATTGAACCGCATTTTGAACAAGTGTCAGGTTGGATGTGTTAATCTTATCCAATCTCATCTCTTTACCTGTTCACTCCAAACGGGTCATATATTATGGAAGCTAACGTTAGCTTTGCCAGTTAATCCGGTGAGAATCGCAACAGTTGCACCTGGCAGTTAATGAGTGTAAATGTTTAGTAACAACTAATCTCTCTTTAGTGATGTGTAAATCTCCACTTTATGTGATATAACCAGATTAAATCTGAACTCATGAAGAGCTGGCGCACTAAATATAATAGTTAGTAATCTGTTTGAATTCAATGAGAAAGAGAATATAATTGTTTACCCTCTCAAAATGATAATAATGGGGCGTAGACACGCTTACACACCACAATCCAGAGTGTTTCCGTTTAACATGGCATCAAAAGAGCTATTAAAGGGCAGAATTAACACAATCTGAATGAATGGACATAATAAAAGAGCATCCCCATCATGAATGGCTTTGTGCTTCTTGTGCACATAAAACACTCTCTGCCACAAAGTGTTTGATAGTGTTGTCATGGTGATGAGAGAGCTCCTTTGCTGCATGAGAGAAACCTGATACGTTGCCATGGCGAATGCATCATTTCATGGCGGATCTCAGCAGCAGCTGTTAAACACTGATGGTGTGTAATTCTACCACATAAGACTCATGATGACTACTGTAGTCTACTACAGCTCTCTTTATATCCATCCTTAATCTATCAACTCAGGATTTACAGTATTTACCTTCTGACTGTCTGGAGTCTCTCCTGCTGCAGTCGAGGTCTGAGTAGCCACTCCCCTGTCGGATGGTCTCCACCTCACTCCAGAACGAGTCCAGGCAGAGTTTGTCGGGGTGCTGCTCCTGCTCCTGATCTTGGGAGGAGAGCGCGTGCGTGCTATGTGCGTCGTGCTCAGCGGCTGCCTGGTCCTGCGGGCTGGCCCAGGGCTCCACGCTCATCTCGGTGGGGCTGGGATTTCTGGCACAGACATACACACACGTAAAGAAATTGCATGCATGCATGCAAACCAACGGGCAGAGACACAAAGACGCATACAAACACGGCAGGAATGAAGGCTGAAGCGACGCGGGGAGGATGGAGCAGCCGGGAGAGCCCAGAGAGATGGAGAGACAAAAGGAGCGGGAAGGAGGGAGGGCCGGAGTGAGGAGAGAGATGGCGAGAGCGGACACAAAGGGGGGTCCTCTCTCTATTGTTCTTGCAGAATGTGGCCTGGAGGCATAGTACCCTGAAGATCCACTAGATGTCACTGTAACAATGTGAGATCTGCTTTCCTATGGGTCACACCCCTTCATCTACTGAAGCAGATACAGGACCGCAACCCTTCCAACAATGGAAGACAATTAAATCAAATACAATTTAAGAAAATTAAATCATACCAGATGTTTTTCCAAAAAGAAGCAGGAAAAATGCAGCCGGGTCTCAACAACAAAGGGTACTACTGTCCTCTAACAACAATGACACACACTCAGCTGCACCCTCTGGCACTAAAATGTGACTGGGTAATCAGAAACAGGAAGTGGCGAGCTGAGTAACTCCATCGCTGTGTGGTTCAGTCACATTCTTCCAGTCAGCAAATTCTCAAGAGACATACCAAACCACACTCGTCCATTTCTGAGGCAGATGGCTTATCATGCCCAGCTTGAGAGACAATGAAATCATAGTTGTCCGATGCATCAGAGCCAAAAATAGCTTTCAGCGGTGATGCAATGATCGAGATGTGCCTGATAGATTCCCATACCGATGACAGTACATGTCAGTTGAAGCCAGATCAGATTAAGTTCCACATCAAGGTATTGGTATGTTAAACCAGTTTTGTAGCATCTCAGAGTGGAGATGTGGGGGGGGGGGGGGAGTTTCAATTCATCGAAAGCCTCTTTCAGGAATAGAAAAAAAGAGAAATAGAAAATAGCAATAGTCATTTCAATCAATTATCCTAATTGTTGTTGACTAATTTTCTGTAAATCGACCAATTGTCTCAGCTCTAGAGCAGGGGTTTTCAAAATTTGCGACTGTGTGCCTCCGCTCAAACAAAGTTAGGAAAAAGGAGTCCCTTGCCCAAAGCATTGCTGCAAATATATAAATCTTAAAGGCAAATGCGGAATAGACTTCTAGAAAGTAGTATTTGAGTGGAATTAACTTTTATTTTGAAACATTAGGTCCATTCCTAGTTTTCTGTTAACATACAGTGAGCGTTGGGGGCTATTAATTTGAAAAACAAACATCATTCAGAGCTTCCTGTTAAGAAACAGTTATATCTGAAAATTATTTTAACATTTAAATGACTTTTTCTATCCCACAAATGAAGGTTGGTCTGCAAACTACTGTACCATATGTTTTTAAATGTTAGGACAAATGTCAGAATAGATCTCAAAAAGTTGGAAAGCACAGACTCCACAGCATAAACTACACATACCACACCTGCAGGCCTTCTGAATGACATAATGTCTTCACCGTCATACCCACAAGGTGTGCCAACTACACACTTACTCTATGGTACTTTTATTTTGAATGGGGGAAAGTCTGGGAAAGTAGGAAAAGCAGTAACATTCCCAAAACTACTGTATCTCTGAACTCTCTTTAACCAAATCAGACACATTTAGGCTATTCTTTGTGATCTTCTTCTGATAACTAATGTAATATTTTTTCACTTCCATTTACTTAGCCTCCCCTGAAACTGCTTGGAACCCCCCAGGGAGGCCCACTTCCCACTTTGAAAACCTCTGCTCTAGATTGTTTCAGCTCTAGATGGATACACTTTGTTTTTTAGTCACATTTAGGGATGCACCGATCAGACTTTTTCAGTCCCGATACCGATAGCGATACCTGGGCTCTGTGTAAGGCAACATCAGGCTTGACATAACTATTCCTTACTATTCCTAACTTTGTAAAACAAAATGTGACCAATACATACATAGATATAAATGTATTTAATTGTTCTTTATTATTAAAATAATAAATTATACACCAGCAACTTGGTAAAAAAAATCTTCAAAACTAACAGGAATTCAATTTCCAGTATATAATGTATATAGTATATAAACATAGAGTTGAATTGAATGGATCGGCCCCATTGTCACGATATCCAATCCAGCTATATGAGTCAGTATCGGCCCGATATCCGATCCAGTATCAGTGCATCCCTGGTCACATTGAGACTGTAACAACATAATTTGTATAAATCGCCTTTTATTAAAATTTGGACAAACCTATATGGACGTTGTTGTATGAATGTCTACGCTTATACATAAGAAGTGAATTACAGACAGAGAGAAGAAGCATCCCGTCAGATCCACACAGATTTTGAGTAGGAAAAGAAAATGTAGTATCTACTATCTGATTGGTAGGGGTGTAAGAAAATATAGAAAAAAATCGAATAACGCGATATTATGTTTTGTTATACTGTATCGACTTTCAAAAACACTGTATTGATTTTTAATTAATAGTGTACAGTTTAGTCAATAATTTATTTCATTTTCAAAGATATGCGCCCTCTCAGTGTATGTGCCCTCTGAAAGTAGTGCTATGATGTTGGATTTTACAGGGACTGTGATAAATGCAAATGCAGATCCCACTGTTGTGATTGCATAAAAAAAAAGATTTTATGCATATGGTGGTGTGTTCTTTATACTATGAAAGTTTTCCTAAAATTAGATAAACAAAATTGCAAAATATCGCCTTACTTACAGTATCGCAATATATTGAATCGTAACCCCTGTATCGTATTGCCAAATTCTTACCAATACACAGTCCTACTGATTAGTACTCAACATTAGCCAATAACCTGAGTTTATATATGTGAATCAGTATGGGGAGAGAAATATGGCATTGATGCATCCTTAATGAGGAATATAGATATGTATAAAGGCTGCTATTTTCATACAACATCTGGCTCACGACATCCCTCACACACAGCTGTCCAACGCCACAACATGTGCACAAAGCCTGCTGTTCTTATGGATGAAAAACACATCAAGCCAGAGAGATCAGAGGTCTGCAGACAGCTGACTCACAGCTGGATCCACTTCAACTTCAGGGAAATGCCAATTAGATTTAAATGATGTGAATATATCTGAGGATTATTTTGACATTAAAATGACTTTTTCTATCCCACAAATGAAGGTTTGTCTGCAAACTACTGTACAGTTACCATATGTTTTAGGACAAATGTCAGAATATGTCTCAAAAAGTTGGGCAGCACAGACTCTGCAGCATAAACTACACATACCACACCTGCAGGCCTTCTGAATGACATAATGTCCTCACCATCATACCCACAAGGTGTGCCATCTACACAATGTCACTTCAAGCACAGACAACATCCAAACTTTCGGCAAAACATTTATGAATTCGACCCTGCTGAATCCAGCTCCAGCTCCGGCCCCATCTCATCACACATACCTGGCTTTTTTCTTCATAGAGGATGGCTTCACGCGCTTGCTCCTCGCTGGACTTGGGGAAGAACGAAGCCTGAAGCGGTTCAACCTGGGACGTGGGAACGGCATGGTGGACCCGAGCCTGCTCAGCACTACCTCCTCTCTGCCACCCATATTATCCAAAACGCTAAAGGAATCCAGAATTCACAATCCGACACAAAAAAACCTATCCAGTCCTGTTGTGGTTGGACACCATGTGAGGGTGGTGTCAATCTGTCCACTGCTCTGGCTTCTCTGTGCTCTGAGAGGAAGTGTTGCTGTAAGGCTTTGCTGACGGCTTGGGGATGACTGGCGTGTTTGTGAGCTGAGTGGAGCTGGAATGCAAGAGGGAGTGACGACTGCTCACTGCTCACATCAACACATCATTCACACCTGTCCTGAGGGGACACACCCTACCTGCATGCCTCATGGTGGCCGTCAAGTCTGGTTCAAACAGGAATATTTGACCCTATTAAAGACGAGTTAAACACACTTTGGGCTGTAGCTTAACAATGACCCTTGTTGTAGTCCAGGTATAATAGGTGAAAGCTGACTACACTCACATGTATACCTCTGGCACTCTATTGGCCTTTTAGTGAAAGCTGTACTTGAGCTAATTAATCAAGGGGTCTTTGTTGAAAAGACGAGGCATGTTATCACCTCTCTGCTTTGCTGTTATTGTAAGTTAATCAAACGGATCAAAGCATGAAGATCTTCTTTTCTCTGCTCGAGCTTGCATTGCAAACCGGAAATCTCAAATCAAATAGCACACATACTTATGGCGTGACAGCTCATGACGTTGGTGCGTTAAATCAAATAATGCCTTATATGCCGAAGATAGCGACTTATTGAGACATGCGTGGCTAACATCCCAGTTCATCCTCATACCTGAGCTCTCGACTAAACGGTTGACATAAAGAAAGTATTTCAAGAAGCTCCTCAAGTGCAACAGGTCTTTCGGCATTGTCTGTGAGCGGCAGCACCGCAACCCCTTGTCCCCTCACTGACTCATCTTTGCTTTTTCACTCTCTCTTGTCATGCTGATGATAGCCTTTATATCAGCTGAGGATGTAAACAGACTGAACCAGTTGGCTGGCGAGATTAGGAGAAAAGCGAGAAAACCAGATACTTCGACCTGTATAGTTTCTCACACGACTCGGCTTTCTATCTGAAAATGTATCTGGAATAAAATGACCTCAAAATAAGTAAATGCCAGCAACCGCTTTAGGGAATACTCTCAGAGGACATACCATGAAGAGGAGAAGAAGAAGAAGAAAGCTCCCTTGTTTTGCCTCAAGAACCAAGAGCAAAAGCAGCATTGTCTTATTTTTAACCCTGCTAATAATACTCTCCACCATGCCAGAGAGTTATAAAGCTCAACCACAAAACAAAACACATGCTACTTTGTAAAGGACAATTGAAAACAGGGACTACTGAAAATGTCAGGGTGTTGGGATTGTTTCTTGTTGAATGGGCCCCAAACAAATACAGAGAATCAACAGGAAACCATCCACTCTGAGAGAAGAATGAACCAAATGTCAAACTGCTGTCTTACGTTGAAACTCCGTACACTGTGGGAAACTTTATACACTGTGGGAAACAACACAGAGTAACCCCCCAACCAGCAAACTCTGGTCAAGGAATACGGTAATCCACTTGAAAAGCAGCAACACAGTGTTTAATCCTCGCGGCTGAATTCCATTGCAAGCCTCTTAGCTTGCGGAGAATGCAGCAGTTTGCTCACACGGCCTTGAGAAAGCGTTTCTTGTCAAACCCTGACACGGCATGTAGGATCTGCACGGTAAACACATGAGATCTACATTCTACAGAAGTCCCTCAAAAATCAAGAAAGAGCCAAAACCATGGGTACCTAAAAATGATAATCAGACTGTTGCACTGACTGGCCAAGTCAAAATGCGGAGACAAAGAAGAAAACAGCTTAATCCATACATGCGCTTCAAGTCCCAACAGTCCCCGAGACCACGGCGGCGGCAGAGGCCTGATCCTACCTGGCCTTGGCCCACGCGATGGCTCTGCCCGAGAGCAGCAGCAGGGCCGCCGAGCCACTTCTCCCCCACGGCATCCTGCTGTTGTCCCCCCCAAACTGCTGCAAGCTGTAGGAAGCAGCAGCTGCCTGCCCCTGGCAAGCTGTTTCCTTGCAATCTCTTCAGTGCACAAACACATTAGAACAAGGACGGTCTCACTGCGCTGGTATGCACGTCACGACATCGCATCCTGGGGCAGGAAAGGAGGTCTGCATGGGGCCAGTAAGGAGAGGAGCTGAGTGGTTGAATAGCTGACTGGGGCTGGGACGCAGACGGAGGGAAGAGACTGTCTGAATGGCTGGTTGAGCAGAGTGCACAACAGCTGCATGACTGACTGACTGACTGACTGACTGACTGTCTGGCCAGCTGGACGGCTTAACTGACAGTATGGATAAAGTTATGCTGGGGCTTCGTTATTTCCACCAGTGGAGCAAAGAAAAGTGGAAGACATCCTCTGTGTTAGTGGCAACATGCTCACTTATTCATTTACTGATTTACTCAAACACAAGAATGTACTTGACCTCTGGTCTTTTGTCTTTATGGTTGTCGTCAGCAACTCGAGGCTGTGATCCAATTTACTGTCGCTTATTTACAGCAGGTCTCAATATCAATGAATAGCAGTACGGTCTCAGCTTGTCCACAGACAATTTTAAAGGCAGGAATGAAATGACAGTGGCTCTTGAACTTTGGATCAGGCCTAAAAGAGAGAGGAACCACAAGGCAGAGTAGGGCGGACACAAACAAGCCACAACACAACGTGTGTCCTCTGTTACATCGTTTGGAGATCACATGGTTTGACACGGTTTAAGGCCAAAATGTAATTATCGGACGTGCTTTTATAATATGAACCCTCCAGACAGAACAAATTGCCAAAATGAATTATTACAATTTTAACCTACTTAAAGTTGCACTTTGAGTATTACTGATGAAATGCAATTTAATTAATTTTTATTATATTTATTTATTTATTTATTTATTTATCATTTATCTTTTATTTTATTTTATTTATCAATAAATGCCTTTATATACTTTAAGTAAACCATATTAAACCTTGCCTTTGTGCATGAAATGTGCTCAGAAATTAGTCTTGCATTGTCTTGCCTTTTTTTTTGTGGCAACACTTGACAGCTACAGCGAATGTTTGAAGAAAAATAATTTGGATTTGCCATTTTAAAAGGGCACTTTTACACTCAAGATGATGAGAGGCAGAGAAGGTCACCCTCTTAGTGAAATTCAGTGGCTCTGACCTGACCTCTGTCATTTAACTGGATTTCTGGTGGGTTGGTCGGTGCGCAAAAGGTTACTTGGTGCTGAACTGAGCTGAGACAGATGTTGGGTTTATTATGACGTCATAATCGACGTC
Source organism: Sebastiscus tertius (assembly GCA_916701665.1). NCBI lineage: Eukaryota > Metazoa > Chordata > Actinopteri > Perciformes > Sebastidae > Sebastiscus > Sebastiscus tertius. The sequence goes on from CAKAOH010041101.1 coordinate 14,530, forward strand.
CAAGTGAAATTCCAATGAGATTTACTAAATTTGAGAGCCTTGAGAGCTCAGCTTTAAGGATTGGACTTTGTACCACAGCAGTGTTGGATAATCTTAAGATTATAAGAAATCTATACACTGTTTATCGGAACATATGTGAGCTACTCAATGGTGTGAATCTGATAATGTGACATTTCAGACTTTGTTCACAGCAAAAACTTTTTAAAACCGCTGGGACATTGAGAACATTTGCTACCGCAGGACTGTAATAAACCCGTCCAATCATTTGATTCAGGTTACCTGCCTGCCTGCGTTCACTCTGCCCGTGCACTTATTGTGCTTTACCGGACTCTGCCACAAGCTGCTAGCTTGACTGCTGTGAGTGTTAACAACAGCCATGTTTGTTGTTTGCAGTCATAATGATACTTTTTGGGGAGTGGCTTTGGAGGGAGGCCTAAAGGGACACAAAGTTGCCAAGTCAGCAACACTTTTGGAGCTTGTGCTGCTAGCTACCTTCATTGGAAAGGAGTTGGCAACACTGAGCTGGGTTTTTGGTTTGGATCATTTTAAAAATATAGCATACTCTTGCATTAGCATTAGCAGCATTACCGACCCTAGCTTTAAAGGACAACTAGAAGGGCACTCGGAGAGAGAGCAGGCCTCCACCAAGGCCAGTTCCCTCCACAATTGAATGGGTTCTTCCTTGGCCCATGCTACACCCGTCCACCAAGTTTCATGAAAATCGGGTCAGTAGTTTTTCCGTAATTCTGCTGACAAACAAGCAAAACCGAAAACATAATAAGGACCTCAAGTAGCTAGTTTTGGGGAGACATAGAATGATATATTTTAGGTAATAATATATTTGCAAAATGCATCCACTGTCCTTCGGAAACAAACTCCATTATTATAATTAAATACAGAATCAATTGACATTTGGTGTGGCTGAAATCAAATGAGGCTCTCCCCTGTATCAGGTGGGATCAGTAGTCTGCCTCAGCTCTCTTGGCAGTCAGCCCAGTCACGCCTTACACTCACTTTGTCTCTAACCAGATCAACACAGATTAGGGAGACCACGGGGATCCCCCTTGGGATTTTGTCTTCCTCGCCACCTCTCTCTCTAATCACAATAACTTATCCCTCGCCCCTCCCAGAAACTCCCCCATAGTCTAAAACAATGAAGCAGTCTCTGAGATATCCCCAGTGTTGTGTCCCTTAGTTACTCTTTTCACTCTCACCTTGGTATAGGTCCAGTAAAAACCATCATATCTGCCCTCCTGTGACTTCCCTCTTGCCACATCCTTCCTTAAAATGTGTCTTCCCTTTCCCTTGAATCATCTCTGACTGTTGTTCCTGATAAGTTGAGCCCTTTCTCACCTTCGCTGACAATCCTGCTCAGCTCACAGATACGCCTAGAGGAAAAGGAGAGTGGAGAACGTGATGGCATGTCACCGTGTGACCCTGCAGATGGCATGTGACAGCCAGCTCATGGCCTGCTGATCCACCTCTTGGCAAGTAGAGCGAGGTTAAGGGAGAGGTGGGCGGGGGGGACAGGAGAGTGGAGCAGAGTAGAATAGACGGGTTTCTTGTATACAAACATTACTGGGTGTGTGCGCATGCAGGGGGCAAAACTACATTGGCAGCCGTTGTAAGCAACGTAGATTTCGCATTGTTTGTACATTATTGGTGGCTATACTATACCACTGCAGAGTCCGACCACCAGATACCATTATCATATGACGTATTAGTATGAGATTTGATTATTATTATCACCTGTTATGAAATTGGTAACGTTAGATTAGACATAAGTGTGATTTGACTTGGGGGACCAGGGTCTGTTTGGTTGACACTCCGGTCGCCATTCAAGTTACGTGAGCCCCTCTTGATTCCTCAACAACAGTTAACGGTTACAGATAATGGATGGATGGATGTCCGATTTAAATTCAAACAAACATTAGCTTGCATAAGCTTCCACGGCCACTTGTTGTTGTGACAGCGGGGGAAGAGGAGCGGCTGCCCCGGTACACTACCAAACGTCTTCCCTTCAAAATGTAACTTTACCGGCGTAGTGAGCTTTCCCCCCGCTGTAGTCGCGTAACATTACAGCAATTTAGAGCCGTAACGAAGTTTTGCATCACTTTTGAGTTTTAAAGCATAGTCGATAAATATATGTAAATATTTCTTTAGTGTGTGGGTGGATCACCCTGTTGTTGATCAGTTCATTTTTATCCATCTGTGGAACATGACAGCTCGCCATGACCACCTGCAGCTTTACTAGCGCTGTGTGACTAGAATGCTTTTTCCCACCAGGCCTGGATCCATAATCTCCTTCTCTTTTAAGCAACGGCCCGTGATCTCCTTGGAATCTTAAACATTTTCAATCTATCTTTTCTGCGGTTGGTGCAGTTTACTGTGCAACAACTCTGGTACTTTGGAGCTTGGCTCCGTTAGACATGCTGTGCTTTCTGCCCCCTAGTTGCGCACGCATCTCTGTGATGACCTTGTACAGAAACACGTATATACAGGGGAGAGGACAATTACAAAAAGAGGACAAATGCTGAGGGAGGTGGATAATACAGGAGAGGAACGAGGATGGAAAAGAGTGGAGAAACATGGACGAAAACCCCAACGCCATGTTTCATTACATTAGTACTGTTGGCCTATGCTAAATGTTTAAAATGCGAATAGGAATCGAGGAGAAAAGAAGAAAATGTGTCTCAGGCTGAGGCACAGTCACTGACACTTCCAGATGGTTTGACTCACAAGCAAATGGTGACACAGAGCCAAAATGACGCAGCCTGTCACTCATACCAATACCTCACAACACACACATTAAAAATGTGCGCGGCAACATGCTGTACTCGCTCACACGTGTACCCGCTCACACGTGTACAGACACACGGAAAAACATAATGACCTGTGATGAACAAATGCTGGAGCTCATTTGATGCAGCTGATGCAAGCTCGTTTTCAATCCAGTGACCTATGGGCTGCCCCCTCTTAAGTCCATTAGTCGACCAAGATTTCTTTAGTCAATTAGTCATTGTTTTATGCTTTTTTTTTCATGCTAAATGATTTATTTCCAAAAACCTTATGAGCACATCTCTGGTAAACTCAAGATTTAAAGTGGTGCTTAAAACTCAGTTTTACAGATGTGCCAATTAAATCAAGTAATCGAAGAATTTCCTTGGTCGAGGACAGCCCTACAATAACCCACACAAACCAACGAAAATATAGCAACGTGCAAATCTGCAGTGAACAGCTTAGTCACAAGGACAAAATATTTTTACGAGTTGAAAAACCAGATCATGCACGTGTGATTTGCATAAACTTACAGTATACCTACATATATGCAGGACTGTGCTGTAGTGATCAAATTCCTGCATCGCGCCCCAAAGCGATATGGGTGTGTCCGCTCATCGTTATTTATGGTTGCAAAATTTGGCTCATTAATTCATCTGGGCGGTGTAGCTGTACTTGTTCTGAAAGCACAGATGGGAGGTGAGGTGGAGAAAGCTTCAATTATCTGTTCACATTGCATCACTGAAAATATGTCCCAGCAAAGGGTGTAATAACTTCACAGTGGCCATTCCATAACTATGCATGACTGATGTTTTCTTACAGTCAAAAATGTTCTCTTATGGCATGATTTCACCTGAAGTGGAGGTCCTGAAATTGTTTTCAGTGGGCTGAATGTATAAATTATTCCCAAAATGAGCTCATTAAGGACTGTGGAATGAATTAATTTAATAGTGTGAGGAAAAATACAACATTCAGTAAACTGATCAGCATTCAATATTAACACCAACTGTCGACTGAAAACCTCCACATGCGCACAGATTCAGCTTCTACATTCAGACTATAGTTTAAGAGACTACTATTGGTCTGGAAGATATACAGGCCTGGTGAGTTTAGAAAGATAATAACCACCTTTGGCAGCAGCTCAAATTCATAGAGAGTACGACTATAAACTCCTTGCTCATGCAGCACACTGTCACGCCTTACTTAACATTATCAGCACTGTATAATTTTATTACTTAAAAGGCAGGCAATGAAGCAGGTGGTGAGCGTGTCCTGCACAGCTATAAACGGACGTCTGACTTAAACTCTCAAGATCATAAAAACAGTGATAAATGTTTGAAACATGATCTGTAACCATATTTCTCCTAGTTATGCGGTTAATCCAACTTCCTTGACTTGAATGGCAGCAACTATTACTTATTTTCTTTAGGTTATTTTGTCTTTGACATAATTATATGTTTGTATGAATCCAGATTCTCTCTTTTAGAAGCAGATTTCATATTGCGTCAACCCAAACAACCGTACCGCAGCTGCCTACCTGAGCTGTGCAGGGCTTAAGCTACTAGCAATGAAAGCTGGAGTATCTTCTTTTCTCGAGTCACCATATGGAGCAAAAGTGGATTACAAGAGCAGTAGTACTTTGACTTACTCTTGCTGTTTAGACTTGGAAGCACACACCCTTTGCCCTTTCTCTTACAGTATTGTATTATAACAGAGTACCATGTAGTTTTCTAATTTACCTAAAACAATCATATTGTCCATGTGTTCTCATCAATGTACACAGTGAGTACTGTGTGGTTAAACTCCACATGCAATACTATAATAATATCTAAAAGCCTGAACATATCTTCATGCTCCTTATGCCGCATGCGATAAATGCCAGTCTGCGGCAAAATGAAACATAGGCTGCGTTCCAAATCACATACTTTTTCTTTTAGTACATACAGCTTGCCCCTACATAGTATGTACTGTTGCATGCAGTATGCATACAATTGGGACATACTACTTCTTCATAACATTGCGCCTTGAACTTTGACCCTCTTACTCATATATCCCCTGTGCACAGGATTGTAGGTCAGAAAAGCCTGCTGGCTTGCATACTGCAAAATACGACTGGATGTAGGACATCCTGGTATTTTTGGCATACTGCATTTGACATATTGGGACATACTAAATCTTTTTCTGGTATACTAAATAGTATGGTAGTATGGGTATTGGAACACACAGATATTCATTTTTCTGAATTGACAGCATCAATACATCAAAACTGATGCAAACATGTATGCATTATCTTTAAAAATAAAATATTGTCAGTTACTGTGGCAGTAATAATGTCAATGACACACATTGGAAATGCAGCTGTAACAAATTATTGTATTTAATTCCATTAATAGGCAGAATATTTGTTGCATCATTGGGCAAAAACTCCATAATAACCTTTCAGCATATGTAATTCAAGTGTTCTGAGAAATAACTAGATTGCTGCACCTCCTAATGGTTCTATTTTCAGTCTTTAGAAAATCTAGCCCATGATGGGAAACTTTGGCCAATCACAGGTCATTTCAGAGAGAGAGCGGAGGAAAACAACCAATCAGAGCCGAGCTGGAGCCTTGCCGTCTCTGAGCAGCTGTCAATCACTTGCAAACTCCGATCAAACGGTCAAACTAGGCAGCGCTGATCAAATATGAATCAATATTCTGTTACTGTAATGCCTATTTCTCTCCTCAAATGTTTTCAGGAACATCTTGTAGTGTACTGTTTAGCTGTAAAATCAGAAAGTTTGCTCCGGCTGGTGGGCGGTGCTTGGCATTTCCTCAACTGATCTCAACATGGCTGCCGGGTCACGAACTTTCTCATTTTACAGCTAAACAGTACACTACAAGATGTTTCTGAAAACATTTGAGGAGAGAAATAGGCATTAAAGTAACAGAATATTAATTCATATTTGATCAGCGCTGCCTATTTTCAATGGTTGATGGGAGCTCTAGAGTGATTGACAGCTGCTCAGAGACGGCAGGCTCCAGCTTGGCTCTGATTGGTTGTTTTCTTCCAGTCTGTGAAATCTTGTAGATGCCATTAGGAGCACCGGAGGACACAGAGCCACATGATTTTTTTGATTTTCATAAAAATAACTTTTTTTTATCATATTTTCTAAGAGTTATAGACTTCAGGTTTAAAGTGATGAACACAATAATGCATCAATAAATATAATCCAATAATATAATATACATTATTCTGAAATGACCCATTATGCATGATGAGTACTTTTACTTTTGGTACTTCAAGTATTTTTTTGATGCTAATAAGGCTCCAGCTCGGCTCTGATTGGTTGTTTTCCTCCAGTCTGTGAAATCTTGCAGATGCCCTTGTAGGAGCACTGGAGGACACCGGACCATAGTGACCGTTTGATAAAAATAACTTAATTTTACATCATATTTGCTCCAATTCTACCCACTGCACCTTTAATGTTGTGAAAAAAAAAAATAATATTGGTTGGTATATTTTAATATTGTAGTAATTATCAGGTTCAGTATGAGGACTGTTAAAGCAATCCACCATGCATAACATTACAGCAATAAACTGCAATGCAATCTATTGAAACACCTTTGTGTGAATGTGCAGCAGACAAGGCTGAGCTCAGCACATGCAAGAAGAAGAAGAAACGCCCATAGCAACAGCTCCGGATACCCTAGCAACCGGTAACGCTCTATTGTAAAAGGTTACAGGGAAACAAAGAGAGCTACCTGAAACTTACCTGAGGAAACACCGTCGACAGGCTCGACTGAACGGGAAGAGATGGTTTTTCCATGTAGTTTCAGCAGTGATGAGTCTTAACTGTGAACGGTGATAAACAACAGACAGATGGCGGGAGAGGAGTCGCCCTGCCCGAACAGAGGAGAGGAGGGAGGCTGCTCTCCTCCACCACGTTATCAGCAGCACCTTCCTGACGTCATCACGTCGTGCGTCAATAACAATAGTGCCGTGTAAAATAAGATATTCCTTTATTAGTCCCGCAGTGAGGAAATTTGCAGTGTACAGCGGCAGAGGGGGTAGTGCAGAAAACAAGAAGCATCAGCTAACACAGTAAAAAAAAAGAGTTAAACAAAGTGTAACAAAATATGAACCATTTAAATAGAAGGAAGTATAAAAATAGGGGCAGTATATACAGTATTGACAATAAACAGACTGTTAAAAAAATTGCACAAGTGGAAAATGATATTGCACAGTGAGAATGAATGAAATTCCACCTGAAAATATCAGGTTATTGTCAGTTTTTGGTGTGTAAGTGTAAGTGGTCTACTGGGAGCAGGGCTGGTTGTGGAGTCTGACAGCTGCAGGAAGGAAGGACCTGCGATAGCGCTCCTTCACACACTTTGGGTGAAGCAGCCTGTTGCTGAAGGAGCTCTCCAGTGCTGTGATGGTGTCCTGCATGGGGTGGGAGTCATTCTCCATCATGAATGACAGCTTAGCCATCATCCTCCTCTCTCCCACCACCTCCACCACTGTGTCGAGGGGGCATCCCAGGACAGAGCTGGCCTTCCTGATCACGCTGTCTAGTCTCTTCCTGTCCGCAGCCGAGATGCTGCTGCCCCAGCAGACCGCTCCATAAAAAATGTCTGATGCCACCACAGTGTCATAAAAAGTCTTCAGGAGTGCCCCCCATACTCCAAAAGACCTCAGTCTCCTGAGCAGGTAGTGTCTGCTCTGGCCTTTCCTGTAGAGTGCAGTTGAGTTATCAGTCCAGTCCAGTTTATTGTTCAGGTATGACCCAAAAACCTGCATGCAAAATCCTGGTTATGTGATCTCTCTTCCTGAAATTTTAAGAAAAAAAATAATAATTTGGATTAAGAGAATCCTCAACTAAACTCCCATTTGCAACCCATAATCTCATTTTTTAAAAGCCTGTCATCTGTCGGTTCTAATGGGACCTGGAGTTAATCTATTCATTTAGCCTATTTATCTTCTGTCCTCTTTTGTAGCTGATGATTGCATGCTTAACTACCTTTTGTATTACTTCTCTTGATTTGTCTCTTACGTTGGATATTTCTATGCTTTTGTATTTTGAATGCTGTGCGTTGTTGATCAGAGGTGGGAGGTGGGTGGGTTATAGGGGGAAGATGTTGGTGGGATGGATGAAGAGTATGCATAGTTCATTTGGTAAATTATATATTATACAGAAATTACATTGAGTCTCTTAAGCTTATCAATCATAAGAATCATGTACATGTAATTAATCTGCTTCATTCATTTAAACCTGCAGTAGGCAGAATATTTTTGGCATCATTGGGCAAAAATTCCATAATAACCTTTCAGCATATTGTAATTCAAGTGTTCTGAGAGAAAACTAGACTTCTGCACCTCCTCATGGCTCTGTTTTCAGACTTTAAAAAATCAAACCCGTGATGGGAGACTTTGACCAATCACAGGTCATTTCAGAGAGCGTTCCTATTGGCTGTTCATTCAACAGACGCAGCTGTCAGTCACTCGCAAACTTCAATCAAACAGTCAAACTAGGCAGCGCTGATCAAATATGAATCAATATTCTGTTACTGTAATGCCTATTTCTCGCCTCAAATGTTTTCAGAAACATCTTGTAGTGTACTGTTTAGCTGTAAAATGAGAAAGTTTCCTCCAGCTGGTAGGCAGTGCTTAGTATTTCGTCAACTGATCTCAAAATGGCTGCCGGGTCATAAACTTTTTCAGCGCTGCCTAGTTTGACCGTTTGATCAGAGTTTGTGAGTGATTAACAGCTGCTCAGAGACGGCAGGCTCCAGCTCGGCCCTGATTGGTTGTTTTCCTCCGATCTGTGGAATCTTACAGATGCCATGAGGAGCACCGGAGGACACAGAGGCACATGATATTTTTTCAGATTACCTGTCTCCTGCACTACTGTCAGGATATAGTGACCGTTTTATAAAAATAACCTTTTTCAATCATTTTTGCTCCAATTCTACCCACTGCTGCTTTAAACTTATCAATAATAAGAAATACTTACATAAAATGAATGCTTCATTCATTTAAAGAAATTTGAAAGTAAATGCTCTATGCACTTGTAATTCGAATTCCAAGTAATTATATGTTAGTTTAAGCAGTATGTCTTCAAGTACTTTTAAAATACATGATAATAATGGATGTCTTGGTTCTGTATGTGACTCATTGCTCAATAGATTCTTCTGGTATCATCCAAACTGACCTGACATTTATTACCTAGTAAAAACTTGAGCTTAAACCCAAACTGACCTGGCATTTATTACCTAGTAAAAACTTGAGCTTTAGCACTCAGATAAGGTGTGTTAAGATCTTAATAAAGGGCTTTTATGGCTGAGGCAGACGACAGCATTTATAATACCGCCTCTCTGACTGCTAGGTTAAAGCATTTTACTGTAAAATAAAACAATTTTAACAACCCTTGATGATACAAAGGTCTAGTTGGAGAGCAGCCTAACCTCTAATAGCTTTGCATTTGTCTAATGTGGTATGAGGTAAACCACAGAGAAGGAATACAGGATCACACTGATGTGATATATCATTACGAGAGGAAGGTTGTGTAAATGTATGCAAGCCAGACTCTGGTGAGATATTTACATTTTAAAGGGCCAGTTTGTAAAAAATCTTGTTCTCTTATCCCTGTGGTGTAAAGCTAAGCAGATACTGACAGGAGACTCAGGAGCAAATGTCACAAATTTTAAATATTAATAGGACTTGAATCCATACTGGACAGCCGCAAGATGCAGCTAAAGGTCAGATCATTTCCAGTAAGTGCACCTTGTGCTGATAATGTATTTGTCAGACTGCTTTTTCCAAGGTCTATAAATCTTCAAGCTCACAATCAACAACGTATGGCACAAGCCCCAGTTGACTCAAGTTTAGACTACGGCTTCCTGAAACTCAGTCACAGCTGTTTAGAAATGCTACATAGTTATTTTTAGCAAAGCTAGCAGCGGGGCTCCAGGGATGGCAAAGCCAGCCGGTCAGCTGGTCCGCCACATTGATCTGGACTTAAAATATCTCAACAGCTGCTGGACGGATTGAGATGAAATTTTGTCCAGACATTCGTGGTCTTCAGAGGATAAATCCTCATGTCCCCTGATTTTTCCTGTAGCCAACAGGTCAAAATCATGAAATCTCAAAATGTACTAACACATTTTTTGTATGTTTGCTTCGATTGCCATTAAATCGGTACAGATATTCATGTTCCCCTCCGTATGAATTGTTATTACTGATCAACCTTTCATCTACCAAAACCATCAGGTCAAAATTTGAATTTGTCAAACACTATGGCTTATGAGCAAATACCTGCAAGACTAATGACATTACTATCAGCCTCAGCTGTACTTAGCATGCTAACACTCTCAACTAAGACGTGTTAGCATTTAGCTCAGATCACCACTGTGCTTAAAGGAACAGGGTGTAAACATTTCAGGCGATCTATTAGCAGAAATGGAATATAATATTCACAACTGTGTTTTCTTTAGTGTATAATCACCCGAAACTAAGAATCGCTGTGTTTTCGTTAGCTTAGAATGAGCCCTTCATAGCTACATAGGGAGCAGGTCCTCTTCACAGAGTCCGCCATGTTGCTCTGCCATGTTTCTACAGTAGCCCAGAACAGACAAACCAAACGCTGGCTCTAGAGAGAGCCTTTCGCGTTTTTACATTACTTGAAGGCACCAGTTCTCCGACAAGCTTGTGATTGCTTGCTTGCTCCTAAAGTAGTGTTATTATTGGTGCCTTCAAATGAGGCAATATTAACGATACTGTCAGCGTCTAGAAGCCACAGAGGCTAACAATTTAGCAAGCTAGCAAGCGGGTAACTTAATGCACGAAATGCAAAGGCATAATAACAGAGGAAGAAGTTAGTCAGTTGGGAATATCAACATTTTCCTCAGACATATTATAAAATTATGAAGAAAAACAATATACGACTAAAATTTCAATACATTCACTTATTATGTTCTGAAAAACTAACTTCCATAGCCACCGCCATTTCTGACAACGTCAACAAACATGTCACAACTCGTGAATTCAAAACTTTCAGAAACTTCCCACTTACGAGGTCGTGAATACCACAAAAGGGGGATGTTCATATGGACTCTTCTCGCGTGAACACGGGAAACACGATCCCATTTAAAGGCAGCATATGGTAAGGATGGCCTTTGAGCGAGGCGAACGGCGTTGCCATGGTTTTGCACTTGGCGTCTCCCGTTACCGCAGTCTTGGAAAGGGAGGAGTTACCGGAGGAGTACTCAGTTGGTTGCAATCTGGAACCACACCATGAGATGCCGCCAAAACCCTACACACTGTACCTTTAAGTACAGTCTCACAGAGCTGTTAGCTTGGCTCTTAGTCTTGTTTGATTATGGTTGGTGGGTGAAATGTTCATATTGGTTATGGATTTGGCTTTGAATGGGTTTAGTGAATTGATACACTTCAAACGACTAATGGAAATTTAATCTCCATTGTGTTTTAGATGTTAACATGAGGTGTGCGTATAGTCGACGTGTATGTATTACACACAAGATCAACCTTCTCACAGCTCTCAATGTCACTAAATAAATCTCTCATGCTGTCCACACAGTTCTGCAGCAGGAGGTATTTATTTGTAGATATCCCATTCCTAACATACTGTAAACGCAGCATGACACATCCACTCCACCCCTGCAGTGAGTCCCGTTGCAGCTTTTGGGTGGAAAGATCATTCCTCCTGGACAGATAAATTCTCTCTGGCATCCTGTTTTTGTTTTCATTCTACTCTCAGGTTTCTTGCAGACAGTCCAGTTCATTCCAGGGTTGTGTGGATATGGGTGTGTGTGTGTGTGTGTGGGCGAGAGAGAGAGAATGTGAGGAGGAAACACACGCACAGACAGAAAGAAACAGAAAAAACAAAAGACAGGGAGACACAGCGATAGAGAGCACAGAGGGCCCGTAAAGCAGCCCACTCTCTTCCTGCCATTGTTTCATCTCAGGGACCCACATGAGGCTCGGCAAGGCTACGCCTCCTAGACATCAGCTTGCTCCCCCTCCCGTAGGCACACTCCTCCTCCTCCTCCTGCTGCTGCTCTGCGTTTCCATGGAGACAGAGAATATGCCTGCAGATGATTGCATCCCCTGCTGAAAGGCATTCATGGAGGCAGTAATACAGAACGACCTGGAAGTCTGACTGTTGAAAGAGCAGCAACATGGAGACAATTCATGTGTGGTGTCAGCTATGAAATGTTATAGAAATGCTTTTTTTCCTGCCTCATTACTTTGTGTGGTTTGCAACTATCTGTGTGTTTCGATACCCATACTACCATACTATTTAGTATTCCAGTAAAGATTTAGTATGTCCCAATACTTAGTATGGCTGGACCTGATTTGACTGTTATCAGGCCATTAAATAGGCGTTATCACTATAAGCGCAATAGATGTGGGTCATTAGGGGCCTACTACACCTACCACATGGTAAAAGTGAAACAAAACTACAACTTCTTCAGGTTTAGGCAAAAAAAAAACAACACTTTTTAAGTTAAATTTAGGGGAAAACTGTGTTTTGGGTTGAAATAACTACGAACACAAAGACAACTACACATGTTGGTTTCACAAGGGATGCAAACTCCAGTCTCCTGAGTGAAAGCCCTGTGTTTTCATCCATCGTCCCCAACCTTCACTCATTATGGAGTTTCTCACTGTCTACACTACACGCCTGACTTCTGCTTCTGCTCCTGTCATAACTACTACAGTCGCTAGAGTAGTAGCAGTAGGTCGTGAGCCTGGTAGATAGCTCAGGGCCTTTGCCCCTTTCTATCCCTAAGTAGTCATCGATGGAGGGAGGAGAGAGGAGATTTAGGAGGAGCCCACTCGCTAGAGGTCTATCATGTGAATAGATGATAAAACCTATTAGTGGCTGTAGAAGGCCCCTACTGACTCACATCTATGGGGTTTTTAGCAACTGAAAACGCCTATCTAATAGCCTGACAGCAGTCTAATTGGCCGATGTCAAATGCAGTATGCCAAAAATACCAGGATGTCCTACTACATCTGCAATCCGCCTACTATTGGTTTCATACTAAGGTTTTGGACATACTAATATATCTCACATACTGTTTTAGCGTACTAAACACCATGTTAGTATGGAATTTCGGAAGCAACCAAAGTATTCGATTTGGAACGCACCGACAATGTGACATAGGGACAAGTGTAAAACAAGTGGGCCTGTACTATAGCATGGGTGTGTGACCTCATTTGTATGGCAGAACTCCAACTGCTTTTATAAAAATGTGCGTATGAGTGTTTGAATGTCTTTGGCACTTGCATGCATATCTCCACCTATACATGGGAGTGTGTGTGTGTGCATACATGCGTCACCTCATAGCAAGCTTGACACATGATTGATTGAAACCCTGTCTGCAGTGAGGAACCCTCTAACACTGAGCCACTGAGCTCCACTGAGCATTTTCACACGTATGAACTCTTGCTGTTGATATCCAGTTTAGGCCAGAAAAAAAATCGTATTTGCGCTAGTCAGAAAAACTGTTGACGCTCAGGTATTTTTTCTCTTACCTTGGCTTCCACACTGACGTGTGTGCATTAAGCTGGGTTGCTAAATTCTTTAAGTCCCTCAGCTGCTTTACTCTATAGCCTACACCTGGGGAAAGGGGCCAGACATCTGCTGTTTTACTCACTCGCTGCCTTCTCACGTCACAACAGCACGTGAAATCTGCTTTAGTGGATTATGCTGTGAAGAAAAGCTTGTGTTAAAGACTGACTCAAGAGTATATGTAGTCATTTTAATGAGCTTGCAGCATTTCACACATTTATATTGCACATAACTAAGTAGCAACAAGGCACATTGTCTTTTCCAAATAACATTTCTGGTTGCAAAATGTCACCAAGCAGCAACAATGACAAGACTCTTGCTTAAAATACAAAGAAATGTCATTCAGTAAAATAACAAAATAAATTGTTAACAATATTATTCATTGCTGCCTCTTTGTATTGACAGCACATGTTAATATTGATGTGCATATTTGTTATTTAATACATTTCAGATGTATTCTGCTACTTTTATTCACTTAAAGTGTGGATTTGTTTCCTGCTGTTAGTTTACAAAGGAGGGTTTTAAAATGAGTGGGGCGATTACATAAATTCACAGACAATGGACGTCATTCAAGCAAGGTTATAATCGCTTGCTATATTTAACCGTTTTCATTCATGGTAATATCCTGCTTTAGGATTAACCCTGGTTTTACCTGGGTAACAAAGTATTCATGGTGGGACGTGAGCTCAGCAGCATGAGTTGCGATGACGTCTGATTGGGGAATTAGATGACGAGAAATGGGGAAAGAAACAGAGAGAAAAAGATAATTGCATAATTATGACACAAGCATTTTAAAACCGGAATCAGGACGACAACCCATTTCTCGTAACTCAGAATGAACTCCATGCTCCAACTCACTTCTTGTCAAATAGTCTTATTAAAATGATAATATTAAATGAATAATAATATATATGTAATAATATTAATGAAACCTGTACAGTTTTGTTGCAGCATACATATTCTGTGGTAATCCAACATCATCTTTTCTCTCCACTCCCACACATTATTTTAGATAAATGTATCAATAGTATAGCAAGTAAGAAATATAGACCTTTTCATTGCCATTCTGTTGCTAGGGCAACAGCTTTGGTCCAAGTTCACTTCCTGTCAGCTACTACATTAACAAACATTGGAACAGGAAATACAAAGAGGCCCATTTATAATGTTTATGTTGTCAAGTTTGAAAAGGTCTATAGTGTGTGTAGAAACACCATGCAACCAAATACAAAGAATCATACCAGTGTTTTTGCATGTTTTAGCTCTTGTTTTACATCTTGTAGTGACTGTTTAGCTGTAAAATGAGAAAGTTTGCTCCGGCAGGTGGGCGGTGTTTAGTATTTCCTCAGCTGATCTCAACATGGCTGCCAGGTCACAAACTTTCACATTTTACAGCTAAACAGTTACACTACAAGATGCATGATGAATAGTCATTACAGTAACAGAATATTGATTAATATCTGATAAGCGCTGCCTAGTTTGACCGTTTGATCAGAGTTCGTGAGTGATTGACAGCTACTCAGAGACGGCAGGCTCCAGCTCGGCTCTAGCACAGAGGCACATGATTATTTTTCAGATTACCTATCTCATGCACTACTGTCAGGATATAGTGACCGTTGTATGGAAATAACTGTTTTTAATTAGATTTGCTCCAACTCTACCCACTGCAGCTTTAATACTGTGTGTTAAATCAGCATGGTGCAGTGGAAAGCAGTTCTGCAGTTCCACCTCGCTCTCTCTTATTCAGCAGCCTGTAATAGCTGTTGCTCACTTGCTGAGGTAAGTAGAAACTATGAGAGGGCATTACTACCCTCTGTGACACTGTGTTGTTTATGTGCGTAGAGGGACTGTAGTATATAACACCACACCAGTGCCCCTCTGTGTCATAATATGGGAACTACAGAAGAGTCAATACATTGTAGTCCTTAGGACACTATAAAAAACTGCAAGACATAAAGGCACTCAGATTGGTAAGTACAAGTCATGGCACACTACATGGTTATTGGCAACATAAATTATGTCCTTGTTAAACTGTTTGCAGCATTTTTATCATAGTTTATATGTGATTTAATAATTAGGCCACTAGAGGGAGCTCTTATCTTTCTGTATGCAAAGCAGCAGAGGGGAAAAATGAGGGTGAATGGCATCCTTTTGTTATTACACTTTACACATCCTGCAATGAGGTGTTTCTGCATTAACTCTCACCATCTAATCTAAATAGATGTAGTGCTTTTCAGTATGTTTCAGTACAGAGTGCTTTCTCTTGATCTTTCCTGGAGAGATTTAAGTCTTCAAAATGATTTTGATCTTGTTCCAAGTGCAGCTGTTTACACTCTGGAGTCTTAGGCAGACCAGACTCATTTGTAAACTGGTTGATTTTAGAGCTTACTGAAGGCATTACTTGAATGCAAACACATGTTTAAGGTGCAGCTATGTCTTGCAGGAATAGCTGGGGAGGGAGTTAGTGTTGTGTTGCACCAGATGAATGTTTTTTGGAGTTTCTGGGAGTGACTGCCTTGTTGGAAGGAATTTAAAGAGTTGGTATGTTTGGGGATTGCAGGGATTTTTCTTTCTTCTCCTTACTTTTAAGCAATAGTATGTGGTCTGGTGAACTGTTGTCAAGTGTGCTTCATTCACATTTCAGTCATCTATCAGAGTTAAAAGAAAGTTTTCACTGAAACTGCACCGTCAGTATCTGAAACCTCGGTGGGGCTCCCACAGAAGCTTTGCTGCAGAGTCAGACCGCAGCACGCCTCCAGCAGAGAGTCAATTACCCCTCTGCTGTTATTGTTAGTGGGGGTTTGAAGATTTGGAAACCTGCTGTGTCATTTTTGCGCACACAGAAATAGAAACAGCAACTTTTGTACAGTAAACTGCCAGAAACTGTTAAGAGTTCTTGATCATGATCTATTCTATACATAGATTTACATTTTTGGGCATGCACAGACACTGGCACGATATGCAATGCGACGGCGATACAATGCCGAGAAGAGAAAGAGGCAAGAGGAGAAATTCTTTTTATTTGTTGCCAGTTCAGATGAAAGAGAATGACACAACGTTGCCACAGAGGAGTCACAGTATAATCTGGTTTACTGTCAAATCCTCCAAAAGAACAGCCAGACCTGCAGGTTTTAACTGAGAGCTGCATTATTGTTCCTCTCAGCGTGACGTGTGAGTGGTAATCTTTGGCTGCTCTGACAGGATGGAGAGGAGATCTATAAACTACTCTGTTTGAGTGACTGACGCAGATTGAATATCTGGTCTGCTTTGATGGAAAGTACATGTACTCAAATACTGCACTTAGGTACAATTTTTGTGCTACTTTATACTTCTACTCCACTACATTTATTACAGAAATAACACACACTTTTTACCTCACTACATTTACATGAGAGCTGTACTTTTCAAATCAAGATTTTACATGAAAAGACATGATAAGCTTATAAATCCAATTCGTTGCAAAAGATTATAGAAGTTGCTGTCCATCTTTTTGGCTTGTGACCCTTTACAAAAAAGAAGTGTGTGGTTCGAGCCCCTTGTCACGTTTTTCTATCAGTTGTTAGCAGTTCCACCGGAGAGACATTTACCATCCAAACCTCTCAGATGGTTTCATTCAAATCACTGTTTGAGTTCTAAAGGCCCAATATTTAGCAAAAACACAGTGTTTAGATCCAGATGTGAAAAAAGAATGAATATAAATGTGTGTAACAGGCCTTATTAATCAACTCATGACCCTCCATATTTATCTTGTGACCCTTTGGGGGGGGGCCATACCTCCAAGGTTGGGAGCCACTTGACCACCTAACTGCGTATATAGTAGTTAAAACTAGCTCCAACTCAACTACCTAACAGTAAAATGCTACAATACAATATAAACAATGTAATAATGTCATGATTAATACATGGTTGTATTGCCACTTTTACTTAAAGGTGCAGTGTGTAGGATTGCAGATTGCAACCAACTGTGTGTCAAGAGCGCAGGAGAACTACGGCGGCCGACGCAAAAACGTGAAAACGCAAAATGACCCTCTCCAGAGCTAGTGTTTGGTTTGTCTGTTCTGGGCTACTGTAGAAACATGGTGACTCTGTGAAGATGACCCGCTCCGTATGTAGATATAAACGTCTCATTCTAAGGTAACGAAGACACAATGATTCTTATTTTCTGGTGGTTGTACATACTTATTAGTATTATATTCCATTTCTGCCAATAGATCCCCCTAAATGTTACACACTGGTCCTTTAAGTAAAACATCTGAGTACTTCTTTTCACCATCAATCAAAACTGCAAACATATCCAAAGATTCTAGTGACACACTGTATTCACTGAAAACTGTCATGATAAATTTGTGGATCAGAACACGTCAAAGTGCTTCAAATAGAATACAAGAAAAAAATCAAAGAAAGCAAAACATTTCATGTGTTTTTCACGGCTTTGTTTCAGCTACTAAATTCAGGATTCCTCCCTTCAACTGAGACATCAGCAATATGCAAATAACCCAGAGTAAGTGCTCCCAGGAAACACACTATTGTGGATTATCTTTCCTGGGGCCATAATGATGACACCATCCTCTCAGTTCTCAGAAGAAACGCTTGCACAGCAGAAGTTTTGCAAAAGGAAAAAAAAAAAAGAAGAAATTTACCACATTCAGATTTTTGAGACTGCAAAAAAATGTAGGGGGTGATCTGGTTTGTAGGTCAATGGCTGATGTAGTTTTTCTTTAGTAGAAAAACGTGTGAAGTGAAATGTCTTTCCACATTTGGAAAGACATTTTCAAAAGGGCCAAAAGAGTTACAGCAGTTTGGGTGAAGTGAATGTGGTGATTTATTTTCATTCTCTGGATTCGGCAAAGCCACTTTAACCATTTTGAATAGTAATAAAAATATAATTTTCGATCACTGAGCATTGCAGATTGCAGATCAGTCTGTAAGAGTTATCACAAAAACGACAGATCAGTTGCAAACAATTATTTTCTTTTTCATTCATCTCCCTTCACACTCCACACTGTTGCTTTCACAGTTCATTCAAATCTCTCGAGGCTGTCTGCTATTGAAAAATGCTGCTGTCCCCAGGAGATACAACCCCCTCCAGAGCCCTTACAGCCAATTCAGCAGCAGACACTATTTAAATTTTCCATGCCTGTAAAGTGTTCTTATGTGCTAGTTGAACGAACTAAGAGACAACATGTGTCATTTCCAACTGTTACATTTGCATTGCTTTGAGGGTTAATGCACACATTAAAGTCCCTCTTCAATCAAAAATGTATTTTGTTTGTTATTATTATTGACTTTATAGTGCAGAATAATGTACAGTATGTGCAGAGTTTGACACTAGAAGGATGTTAACAGACATATAGAAAGAGAGGCATGACAACTGTGTGGGCATCTGTCTATGAGAATACAAAAGCCCAGACTATATTTATTATTCTGAAGGACAATCAGCGTCTGTCTTTCGTTGCTCAAAGTAGTGTTATTATGGTAAGGATGGCCTCTGAGGAAGGCGAATGGCGATAGATAGTTTAGATAGATAGATAGATAGATAGATAGATAGTTAGATAGATAGATAGTAACTTCATTGATCCCGAGGAAAATTCAAATTTCCAGCATCTCAGTTCCATAGTGCAAACATGTTAGTAAAAAGGCACAAGTAAGTAGTACAAGTATAAAAAAAATATACCAGATATAAAAATACCAGGAGATGAAGAAAACTGTTTAAAAATAATATAGTGCAGGGTAACAACTGAGATACAGGACTATTAAAAATGTGAATAGAGTGCAAAAAGTGATATAGTGCTGGATAGTAAAATATAGGAGATATAGAAACCAGGGGATTAAGAAATGTCAAATATGGAGCATAATGCGGGATAAGAACTGAGGTAGAGAGATTTTCTTTTAAAGATAGACTAAAGTACAGAATAAAGCTGTACATTGTTTGTAGAATACCATGTTACCACAGTTTTGCATTCAGCGGCTCACGTTACCGCAGTCTTGGAAAGGGAGGAGTGAGCGGATGGGAACTCAGTTGGTTGCAATTTGCAACCACACCACAAGATGTCGCCAAATCCTACACACTGTACCTTTAAACAATAATACTAAAAAGGTAAAAATACTCAAGTATTACTGTTGTAGTTACAAGTCATGCATTCAAAATCTTACAATGTAAGTATCAACAGCAAAATGTACTTTATCAAAAGTAAAAGTACTCATTATGCAGCAGAATGGTGTTATATTAATATGTATTGTATTATTGGAGTATTGCTACTGATGGGTTACTGTGTAAGCAGGATCTTCATGGTGTAGCTATTAACAACTTTATATTCTATAAGTAAATTAAACTATTACAATCCATCATATTCTATGAACTGATCACGTTTTTTTAATGTAAAATCTGAATCTACAAAGTAACTATAGCGGTCAAATGAATGTAGTAACAAGTATAATATTTCTCTCTGAAATATAGTGAAGTATAAAGAAGCATCTATTGAGTATTTTCTGAGGTTACAGACAGAAAGAAACTGGTGAAACATTACATCCACTTCAATACTCAAGCATCCTCAGTAAAGCCCATTATGGTATTGACAGCCATGTCTGTTCACTCAGTGCTGTTAACCACAGGACACCAGTCAATAATAGAAGCCGCAGCGCACTTTAAAAAAAAAAGGGCAATGCATTAATAACTATATTGCATTGTGATAAATAACAGTCTGATTGATATACAATTGATTCCAGAAAAAAAAGTTTAAAGTGGTTGATAATAAGAGCATACTCTGTCTGCGTTGATGTGCTAATATCTTAATGGTGGGACTTGACAACTTGGACCCATTGCTCACAGCAGCTCCTTGGCAGTGATCCAGTCTTCACCACAGAGAGAATAAAGAGGAAGATAAGGGAGAGAAGTGGATCAATGCAGGGCAGAGAGACATGCTGTTTGTCGTCGGAGCAGATTTATAATACAGTTTTTTGCATCGCACAGAGAAAGATTGTCTTTCCTGCAACGCTTCTTCGAGAAGAGAGCTGTAGCAGCATCAGATATTTTATGTATATGTGTTCTTGTCTCATTAATCACCAACATCGTGTCTCTTTGTCTGCGTGCAAACCATAAAAACTGATGATGGAAAGCTTCTGACTTGAAAAATCACTTTCAAATTTAGCGCTTAATGATCAGATCAATCATTTCAGAGCGCATTACAGTCAGCATTTTCACGCCTGTCCTGGATAAAGTTAAAGGAAGGTTGTTTTCTTGTCACGACTTGGATGCGAAGATTAATACCAGAAGATTGATACTCTCATAGCTGTCCATTAAATATACGGCTGGAGTAAGAACATGCTTATCATAAACACCGGAAACAGGAGGAAACAACAAGCCTGGGTCTTTCCAAAGGTAAAAAAACCCACCTACCAGCACCTCTAAAGCTAACTAATTAGCATGCTGTATCTTTATATGGGGTTATGGGGCAGACTATTTTCTGGCAGTGACTTCCTGGGATTTCAAGCAAGCTGTTTCCCCATGTTTGTAGTCTTTATGCTAAGCTAAGCTAACCAGTTGCAGGCATAGACTGTATATAAAGATAGACGACATGACCGCTTCCCAAAAGTGCAGCCGAAACATCTCCATCGCCCCCTGGTGGCTGGCTGCAGTATAGGTCACAAAGCCCACCCCCTCCATGTTAACGGATGGGAGATGTCAAAGTACACATGATTGACAGCTGCTCTGAGTGAAGTAGTCGCGCAGCCAGAAGCTCGACTTGTAATGTAACTTTAACTTTCCATAACTGTCATGAGTCTGTGTAATAGATCACATGTCAATTTGATCATAAATGTAGTTATATAGATATTATGGTTAGTTGTTGTGTCTTTCTAGCCAAACAGCTACTGTGGTGCTAACATAGCAGCTAGGTGGCTCATGCTAGCAAGCTCCGGCCGTGCTCAGCTCGTGATTGGCTCGGTCGGGTGTGTTGGCGGGACCTTGATACCGCAGTTTCAGCCCCCCGATCACTACTGCGCCGACTTGCCTCCAAATGACGTCAAAATCTCTGGCAGCTCCCGTATCCGGGATATTTTGGCTTCACTTCTTTACCGTGGGAAGTAGTGGAGACGTGTCGTCCATCTATATATACAGTCTATGGTTGCAGGCTGTATACTTAATGAACGAGAGAGTAGCATCAATCATCTCATCTAATTCTTGGCTTCTTCCCATTGGAGTTTTGAATGGCTCCAGAATAAACTTGAGTGCCAATTTTTGAAGGACTCTACAAAGACCTAATCCTCATTCTCAACCGTTACTTTGCCGTCTTTGTTTTTAGTCGTGCCACTCCCAACAAAACAACCAGCCCTTTCTGTTCATTGAAAGAAGTGGGGCAAGTGCAAATCCATCAAATATGTAAAGGGTGAAGTCTTAAGCCTGCCCGTCATTTCCAGCTGCCATGGGACCATGAAGATTAGGGTTAAGAGGAGAAAGGGGAGCGTATGAACAAATACTTCACTACATCAACTATTAGTGCTGACCCAGATTCTCAGATCACAGTGTGTTTCCATTTTAAAATATTTGTCTTTCATGTGTCTTTGTCAACATGTGCATACTTGCTTTTTTGCCAAGTTTGGATATTATGTTATTTCAGTAAATACTGTACATCTCGAGGCACAAATGCAGTAATAAAACCGTATGATCATTATCTTTCCCAACAGTAGATTACCTGTCATGTTTCAAAAGCTTGGTGACGTCTTCATATTGAGATCTTTGACCTAAAGTGCCTTGAAGCAAACACTTTGATCGCCAACATGGCTGGGAGTTTAAATTCTTCCGTGCCTGAGGAATCCCCAGGAGTCTACAGGGCAGACAGCATTTTTTCCTTTACTGGACAATAGTAGTAATTGAATCATTGAATGATTAATAATTGAAAATAGGAAAGAAGAGTGAGGCAGCACCTTTACCACCTCAGACAGCATAAGATATTCAGAGTCTCTCTGGGGCTCCTAAAGACCGTCTACTGGAGAGCATCCTAACAGGCGGCATCATGAACTAGTCTGGGAATTGCTCTTGTTGCATTATGCTTTATTTCAAAACATATTTGCCTCTCTACTCCAAACCCTTTACATTTGCAGCATGTACCAAATGCTATTATATGGTTTGTCTTACATCAGTGACCCATCTGTATCCTTTATATATGTAGGCTAATTTTTATTCCTATTTTATGTATTATTCTTTATTGCACACTAGCCTTTTTAAGCAAAGCCTGAAAAGTATGCCATCCTGCATTTCACTTTGCATATTGTATGAGCACGAGACAAATAAAATATTAAAATCTGAACTATCAAGATTCTTCCTTTGAAAAACATCAAATCTCAAAGAGTCACTTCATCTCAAATGTTCATTTGCAGCATAAATGTATTATTTTTTTAAAAAGTGGAGTTATTTTTTGCCTGTGTATTTATGATTTTTCAAGAAAATTGAAAACATTACCTTGTGACACTGGGCAGATCTCTGTACTAGAATCAAGATATGTGGTGGGTGATTGATTACTCGAGGAAGGACCACAGAAAGACAGGAAAGACAACAAGAAGACAGACTCAAAAAGGGAAGGAGACATAAGTAGGCAAAGATATAGAAAGTAAAGGAGGAACTCCCAAACAGTGGGAGAGAAATCTGAGAGACTCAGAGAGAGACGCTCTCTTCCAACTTCTCACCAGAGAGGCTGTGCAGACAAAGCACTGATTTTATTTTCAGCTTCAGTTTATTTTTGACACCTCATGAGCATTAAGACAAGTAAAAATACTGCTAAATAATACATTGAAGTCTGTGTAAAAATATTGTTTTATCAGGATATGTCCCCAATATACAGTCATCTTATGTTGAGAGTTCCAAAACAAGAGTTTGAGTTATTGAATGATTAACCACTGGCTCATGCAAAACTATTATTGTACCATCAAGGCAGATAATAATAGTAATAACAGAATCATTTGACTTGTAAATAGACAGATATATATATGTATATATATATATATATATATATATATATACATATATATATATATACTTGTATGTACATAATGTTTATTTATATCTGTCTTAGCTCAGCTTTGTTGTCCTTGTTTTCAGCTGTAGCCTGTCTATTTCTATCTTCCTGTGAATTGTTCTTGTAACCGTCTGTAATAATAAACTGAGAGCAACTTAGAATCAGAGTAAAACTCCTTACATGTCTGCACATACTTGGCCAATGAAGCTGATTATATAGTGGCCTAGAGAGACAATTCACCAATTTGACAGCACATGCACAGCATTTAGAAAAAAATCTGCAAAAACAGAAAATACAACTAAATAAAGAAAAATGCTGAAAATAGCCCAGACGACAACGGAAACTGTCCCCAGGGGACACTAAAAACTGATGTGCAGGCCAGGACACACTTTTTGTCCCACCGGAAAAACATTTTAGCTCATTTTCCAAACCCCTTATGGGTAGCTAACTTCAATAACTTAATCAGTCACAAACCATGGCAACAACAAGCATGTCCCAGCCGTGTGCATCACATTTTAGTGTCCCCTGGAAACAGTTACTGTTGTCGTCTATGCTACTTGCAGCATTTCTGTATTTGGTTGACTTCAGTCTTGCAAACAGAACCTCCGGGTCTGAAAAATGAAGCCAATGCTGAAGTGCCTTAAACTTGCATTCTTTCTAACAGCCAGCAGGGGGCGACTCCTCTGGTTGCAAAAAGAAGTCAGATTGTATAGAAGTCTATGAGAAAATGAGCCTACTTCTCACTTGATTTATTACCTCAGTAAACATTGTACACATTAGTTTATGGTCTCAATCACTAGTTTCAAAACCTCTTCAATATATGATATTTATTTAGTAAATTATGGTCACATTTAGAGTAAAATAGACCATAAAGCAGGAGATGCTTTAGGGCGTGGCTACCTTGTAATTGACAGGTCGCTACTACGGTGTTATCCGGTCTGGGAGTTGTCCGTGTTTTTGTCTTACAACGTTAACCCTTTCACAGTGTGTTTTCAGTTCATGAAAGTTAATTATAACTTTTTTGGTCGCCTAAAAATGTCTTATTCAGCATTCGGTTGTACTTAGCTCCACCCTCTCGTGTCACTTCTGGTTGCAAAAAACGAAATGGCCAAAAACCAAGATGGCGACCAAAATACTGAACTCAAGGCTTCAAAACCGTATGATGCCTTCAAATGGGGTCGTGTTTACTGTATTCACTAGAAGTCTCCATATGAACGTTCCTGAGCGTATTTACCCAAGATGTTGAACGGTTCCTTTAAAGGGACTGTTTGTAACTTCTTACACGTATAAATCAATCTAGGTCGGTGTCCCATGCGCGCTCGCGTGTGTCTACGCTGTTCAGACTCAGACTCCAACACAAACTACACGGAAGCACCAAAACCGCAAAGTTATATCTAGTGAAGCCCGTCTTGCAAAACAGTGTTGGCCGCGGTCGGAGGACAAGGGGGAGACCGTAGCTTTGGTCTCCAGGGCCGGAGTCTCTGCTCCTCTGCTCCTCTGCTTGCCTTCACTCAGCTCGCTCCACCTCACGTGCATGCGCACACACTCCACACTGGAGAAGAGTTAGTTTAGTTTAGTGGATGTTTGTGCAGAAATAACTGCTGCAGCTCCTCCAGACCAACAGAGGTTTTCCGTGTCTTGTGAAGTGACGGGGCTCCGCAGAGAGAAACGTTATCGGTGAAATATAGAGTGATATTGTGGTTTGAGCTGACGTGTGTCGCCTCACTGTTTTGAGCGATGCTCGTTCATGTCTATGTAGCGTGAGCACAAGCGCGAGCACGGCGCTGACTTTCGTTGACTTAACGGCCACAGGTGTCGCTGTTAAAAAGCATTTCTGAATCTTACAAACAGTCCCTTTAAGCCTGCTTTATAATAAAAACATCATGAAAATCTCACTTCTTTATAATATGGGACCTTTAAATAGAATGAATAAAAAATAAATCTCATGTCAATTAAATTCCATTCACTAAAACAAAACTTTGCTCTAGTGGTGGTGTTGGTGGCCCTCGTGGTGTCGGGTACCCCTCTTTAGTGCACCCCTGTACAAACCCAGAGCTCCTCAGTCTCCTCCTCCTCTCAGCCCCGCCCTGCAGGAGAGACTTGGTGGTGTAGAGGAGAGAGAGAGAGAGAGAGAGAGGGACTCTGCAGACACACACACATTTACCCAGAGAGTCACACACACTGAGCTGTCCTCCTCCTTCAGCCCTGTCTGTCTCTCTACTAACGGGACAAGTTTAACCCTCCAGGATATCTCTTCTTCTTCTCTTCTTCTTCTCCTCTTCTCTCTCTCCTCCGTGTGAACATCTCGACCCGGACTGAGGTGAGTGCTCTACATTTAGTTGCCAGCTTTTTTGACTGAAACTAAACGAGAAGGGGGATTTTTCTCAGTAGAGGAGGAAGAGGAGGAGGAGAGGCATGTCCGACTCTCTTCTTGGAGCAGTTTTAGCTCTAGCTAGCTCACTTTACCGCCTTTCCACCGGCACTAAACGCCTCAGTAACGTGAGATTAAACCGGTGAAAAGCGTCGTTTCCTGCTGCTGGTGAACTGAGCGACACGGTGTGAGATCAGCAGAGCTGCTCCTACATCCTCCTCTGGGATGTTGTTAGACCATTACACCGCTGTTACACTGTTACACACATGGCTTTCACCCATTACTGCATGTCTGCACCACACACACACACACACACACACACACACACATATATATATATATACTCTTTACCACTTGGACACAGTTTGACATTGCTGAAAGCTGCAGGGATTCACTTTGTTGTGACTTTATTATAAGTCTACTGAAGTGAGGTCAGCTCACCAAGGCTGTGCTTTGTTATCTGAGTTTGCAGTGTCTAACAACTTTTGAATGGAAAATATGTGGAGACCTTCAGTTTTTGCCCTATGTTCAACATGTTTTTAGCCTTCAGAAATAGATTTGTTGGAGGCTGCAAACTGTATTTTCAATTAATTTTCTTTCAAAAATATCAGAAAATAGTGATTTATTAATATTAATACTACTACTACTACTACTAATAATAATAATTAAGTAATTTGCTTGTTTTGTCCAGCCGGCTCTATAAAACTCAAACATATTGAATTTGCAATGACATAAAAACAGAAAATCCTCAATATGACAAATGTCATATTAAATCACTCTATTTCCTCATTCACAACATCTCTTACTAAAAGGCAGGAAAATGGTATTCAATATAGGCTCTATATACCTACACAAATATACTATGAACTGACATAAAAACATGAAAATCCTCACATTTTAGAAGCTGGAACCAACTATTTGCTTGAAGGTTTGCAACTAACAATACATTTGATTATCGACGAATCTGCTGATTAATTCTTGATTGGTTGTTTGGTCTATAAAATGCTAGAAAACTGAAAAATTGCTGTCACATTTTCCAGTCCAAGGTGACATATTCAATTAATTTGCTTTAGAAAATATCAGAAAATAGAGAACATTTGCTTGTTTTAGTCCAACCAAGTTTATTATGCTAAGTTTATGTTTTCCCACTCACAATGTTGTTTGGTTCCGATTGCCCAGAAGTCTTTATAGATATTTAAATCAATATCCTCCTCACACACACTAACCATACACTTCCACGCAACGCGCACGCCTCTTACTGCACTGTATATTATTCATTTATTTTTTGTTATGTTGTGTAGTCTTAAATTGTGCAAAATAAATAAACAATAAACAATAAACCAGCTCAACAAAACTCAAACATATTCAATTTGCAATGACAAAAAAACCCCCAAATGTCATATTAAATCACTCTATTTCCTCATTCAAGGCAGGAAAAGGTTATTCAATACAGGCTCTATATACCTTCACAAATATACTATAAAATGACATAAAACAGAAAAAATCCTCACATTTTAGAAGCTGGAACCAACTATTTGTTTGAAGGTTTGCAACTGACAATGCATTTGATTATTGTCATATTTTCCAGTCCAAGGTGACGTATTCAAATGTCCATCAGTACAAAACAATGTTCAGTTTACGATGATATAAAACAGAAAAGAGCGAGAACTCCTCATATAAATGACAAAGATGATTAATTAACAAAGTGGTTGCTGTTTTATTATCTGACAACAACCAATCATCACCACTATAAAACAGACACATTAAATATCTATGAGCTCTTTTTGTACCACGATGACATCAGAACCGTACCATTTACAGGCTGTGTCTCTCGCTGTCACTGCCTCTTGTTCAACATGCTCACTTTGTTAGTGTCACTTTGTGCCAGATGTACACTTAAGGTAGCTGACTGTATACCTGCCTGTTTGCATTGGCCTTTTAAATGTTTGATGTGTGGAGAGACGTCCTGTGCGCGCTCCTTTTCTCCTGCTGTTCCTCTCAGCATCTGCACCGGCTGTCAGCTCATGTTAGAAATGGGCCGGTAGAGAGTGAGACGGTGCAATCTGCCCTCATGCAGATACACTTTACTGTACATACAGCGTGTATCTGTGCATGCAAACATGCAAGTACCAGAACATGACCTGCAGGTGTGCATCACAGTCACGCATCCGGACTGTAATGTTTTATTCCACAAACCTTATATTGAATGCACACAAGGCTCAGGGCTGAATATAATGTGCATAGTTAAAGTGAAATTCTGACACTGCAAAGAAGATGCGTAAAAGCAAGTCAATACAGCTTAAACTCTCAGGCTTTCTACACATTTTAAAAGTATTTTAAAAAAAGGTAAGATGACAAGAAGCAATTGAGAATGAGATGCAACAAAGGTTGGCTGGACTCAAAGCCGGGACATTGCTGTTCATGTTTGGCATCTTAACCACTAAGCTGCCCTGGCTGTCTACCATAGACTGTATAAAATATGGACATAGTCTCCGTGACACCCATAGGTTTCTGAAGCTCAAAGTGGGCTGCTCCGTCCGTCGTCATCTTGGCAGTGACAACACAGCCTTAAGTCACGACTAATCCAAAAATGGGCAAAGAGGTGGATCGCCGGTCGAGCTGAGGCAGGCTCGGTTCACGCAGCAGAGCAGACAGCTAGCGGCCTGGTACGGCACCCACCCGTCACTCGAGGCGGCCACGCCCTTAATTATGCCGAACTTTAAGCTTTAATATAATTTAAACGGGTGAGTAATATAAAAATTCACCCACTGAACAGTTGCCATGAACGGAGATATTAGCTATAGAGAACAAAACCGTCTTTTGTACCAGGCTGTAAACATGATTATTTCTGCTATAAAGTTGAGCCTTTTAACGTGGGGGTCTATGGGGATTGACTTGCTTTTGGAACCATTTGATGAAATGCAGTTTAGGGCTGCAATTAACGATTATTTTCATTGTTGATTAATCTGTCGATTATTTTCTCGATTAATTGATTAGTTGTTTGGTCTATCAAATGTCAGAAAATCCTGAAAAATGTTGATCGGTTTTCCCAAAGCCCAAGATGACGTCCTCAAATGTCTTGTTTTGTTTGTTCTTGTCTTGTAAAGAAACCAGAAAATAGTCACATTTAAGACGCAGGAATCAGAGAATTAGACTTCTTTCTTTCTTAAGAAATTACTCCAATCGTTTATCAAAATAATTTGTGTATGGATTTAATAATTGACAACGAATCGTTTAATCCATGCAGCTCTACTGCAGTTTTTGGCACTTCCGCATTGGCTTAATTTCTCAGCTCCGGAGGTTGCTGCTTACTCTCTACACATGATCAGCAGCAGTAAGAGCTGTGCTCATTGTAAGGTGGAGCTGCAGGGCACAGTGCACAGAGGCAACGTGTAGTGTAGGTTTACGTCACCATGTGTGGTAGGCAGCAGAAAAGCACAGGGAAATAAAAAAAACAAAACCGAGCAAAGACTGTTTTGGCGAGGAGGCAATTGACCTCTTTAAGAGATGATGATTAAGAACCAGACATCAATTAGAGAGAAGAGTTATTTGTGTTTCTTGACACCAGCCTGATCTGCTTATGTAGTCAGCTATCATCTATGTTACTTTTTAAATAAAAGGTAACATCGTTTGCACATTGTCAACCCGATCATAGGTAGATAAGTATATAAAGATGGACAACATGACAGCTCCCCAAAAGAGAAACCAAACCATCTCGATCGCCCCCTGGTGGCTGGCTGCAGTATTGGTCATAAATCCCGCCCCCTCCATGTTAGCGGATTGGACATGAGCCAAACTAAAAAGTCAAAGTACACAGGTGAAATACTTTTTTCCCAAAGATGGTTTCTGTCATTTTAGGTAGTTCATATTACGCTGATGTATGTTAAAGTGTTCATTTTTCTAATAAGTTTGGTTTTAATTAGTTATTTGATGCTATGAAAAGGGGGTGAGACATCATGATTGACAGCCGATCTGAGTGAAGTAGTCACGGAGCCGGAGGCTCGGAAAATGTACGAGAGAGGAGATGTAACTTTAACTTTCCATAACAGTCACAAGTCTGTGCTATAGAACATGTGTCAATTTGATCATAAATGTAGTTATAGAGATATTATGGTTAGTTGTTGTGTCTTTCTAGCCAAACGGCTACCGTGGTGCTAACGTAGAAGCTAGGTGACTCGTGCTAACAAGCTGTGGCCCTGCTCGGCTTGTGATTGGCTTGGGCGGATGTGTGGGCGGGACCTCGGTGCCGTGGTTTCAGCCCCCCATCACTACTGTGCAGACTGTGGCTCCAAATTACGTCAAAATGTCAAGATGGCAGCTCCCGAATCCGGGTCATTATGGCTTTACTTTTGCACAGTGGGAGGAAGTGGAGACGCGTCGTCGATCTACATATACAGTCTATGGTACGTTTCATACATTGCAAAACATATCACAAAAAAAACCCCAAATACTACTATGATTTCTTAACATTATTGTTTGGATCAAATGCACACATTACCACATTAGCAATGCCCTCCTCCACATTACAGCCAACAGTTCCTCTGGTATTTCAGACAATAAATCATTAGTCTGTATATGGCGTAATGTCAAAATTAGATTCCTCTGAGTGTCTGAGCGAGCCGTCTCTGATCTCTGAGGAGCCTCACTGCTCTCCTTCAGTACTTCCTCTCCACTGATGAGCTGCCTCCATAATATATTCTCTGTAGTTTTGTAACCTAACTGATGTTTAATTATTCCGACACGGTGATTTGGCTGTTGCTCATAAAATATTGAAACAGAACAGCGGCCCAGGAGGCGCTCTGAAAGACACCGGCTTCACTCTATCCTTAAATACAACTCGGGAGTGGAGCTGGGCGCTGTCTGTGACTGACATCAAAGCAAGTCAACACAGACCACCACATAAGATGTTTAATGACATTTTTGCTTAATGACAATTTCCTCTTTCCCAGTCCTCACAGGAAGTCTCATGTTTGATTTGGAAATCTGTTCGTTGACCTCCTGCTGCGTAAGATGCCTTCTCTGAGCCGTGCCTGAAACCAATGTGCTTGATCACTATCGAGAAGCGATTATACTAGATCAGCGTTCTGATTACAGCTACCAACCAGGCGCTGTCTGCTAATCTGTTGTCTTAATACTGAGACAGGCAAATCTCAGGGCAGCTATCAAGGCTGCTTAGAGGCCTTATAAGTCCACCGCTCCGTCTCTTGATCATTTTGTAATCAAGGTTTCTAAAAAATACACACCTGTTGACCTTGTCCCTCCTTGGATGTTGATCTGAATATGCAGGTTTGGCTTCAGGGTTAATACTTGTGTGTTAGTTGTTCAGATACTTTTGGCTTCACACACATTTCTCAAATAAGTTTAACCAAAAGAAAGCATTAGCATCTTCCCATATCTTGTGTTTCTCTCAGGTGTGTATTCATCTATTTGTACTGACAGGGTTGTGATCTGGTTCTAGTGTGAGACAAAATAGATAGAACCAGTGGGCATGTGAATTATACTAGTATTCTTCAGATTGGGTTTTTCGGCTGTAAGGGGATCAGTGGACATACTGGCGGATCCCCTGCTGATGCATGCTGGGATATCTCAACCCCTCTTGTGACCCCTCACTCAGAGGATAAAACCTCAGGCATCATTGTTTTATAGAGAAGAGATTAAGCATCATGCCATCCCAATCGATCAGCGCTGCGTTTGTTTGTGTGGCTTTTAATTTGCAGATGGCCACTGTCCAGTCAAAACCAGGTTCCCCCACTACTTCTTAGGAGCTCAGTCACACCAGTGTTTATTTATAACTGATCTGAAATGTATATACATTTAAAGATCATATAAAATATAAATACAAGTCAATATAAGACTGAAATCTTTTTTTTTCAGTGGATTTGCTCTCAAAAGGGAAGTCAGTTTCTGTGGTGCTATTGTAAAGGTTCAACGTTGGTGGATTTTAATGTGCAAATATGAGCTGCTGACCAGTTTACGAACTCCAAAAGCAACACCCGACATGTGACCGAATCAAAACTTTCAAACAAATCTAGAGCTGCAACAATTACCTGATTAATCGATTAGTTGATTGAACAATGGGATCATCAGAATAACAACTGTTTTGATATTCGATGAATCGTTTGAGTTATTTTTAGGGCCGTCAAAGTTAATGCAATAACGCATTAACGCATATTAGTTTTAACGTCATTAATTTCTTTAACGCATTAATGCAATCGATCCTTTGGAGGTTGTAGCGGGCTCAGTTTTAAAGCCAGAGTGTAGTATCTTATGAAACTAGAAAACGAAGGAATCCATTGGTACCAACCAGGTCATGCTAGCTTGTTGCAAAAGAGGTTAAATAGAGGTTAATAAACTTCCGCTAAATTTTAGCGAGGAAAAAAATAGCATGGCAATTTACAAAGGGTTCCCTTGACCTCTGACCTCAAGATATGTGAATGAAAATGGGTCATAGTCAAGTCAGCACACTGACACACTGACAGCTGTTGTTGCCTGTTGGGCTGCAGTTTGCCATGTTATGATTTGAGCATATTTTTTATGCTAAATGCAGTACCTGTGAGGGTTTCTGGACAATATTTGTCATTATTTTGTGTTGTTAATTTATTTCCAATAATAAATATATACATACATTTCCATAAAGCAAACATATTTGCCCACTCCCATGTTGATAAGTGTATTCATTACTTGAAACATTTCCCTTTAAGGTACATTTTGAACAGATACAAATGTGCGATTAATTTGCGATTAATCGTGATTAAATATTTTAATTGATTGACAGCCCTAGTTATTTTTCATGTAAAATTATTAATAAGATTATTTATTGGTTTGTTTGTTTGTCAGCAAGATTACAGATAAACTACTGCCCCGATTTTCATTAACTTGGTGGCCGAATGTAGCAAGGGCCAAGGAAGAACCCATTTTGGAGCGGATCCAAATCACAGGGCTGATACACAAGTTATTTTTCACTTTCGTTAACATTGCAAGAAAGGGAATGGCCCAAGTGGCCTTTTAGTTTCTGTTTTATTTCCTATTTCATATCATTATAAACTGAATATCTTTGGGTTTTGGGCTGTTGGTCGGACAAAACAAGACATTTGCAGACGTCACCTTGGGTTTATTTTCAGACATTGTATATACCAAACGATTAATCAGGAATTAAAATGCTCATTAGTTGCCCTGATCAAATCTCTAAACCTACTCTGTTAGACTTAAAACAACCCTCATTACACATGACCCTTCTTGCCCCCTCCATAACTCATTCCAACTCCTCCCATCAGGCCCGATGAATGAATAAATGAATACATTTTGCTCTGCCAGTTTCTGATGTGATCTGGCACACACAAAGCCTCATTATATTATCTCAAAAAATGCACCGTCAACAAGCCTAAAACAAGGCTGTTATTCTGAGTTTATTTAAAGTTTACATTTTGGAGCAACCAGTGTGTTGTTGCAGTTAAAGCAAAAGTAAAACACATTGTCTTTATAGTCTTTTATGCATATTAAATGCCCTTTATGACTCACTGTGTTTTTAAAATCCTTTTTCTGACCCTCTGCCATATTTGTAGCTCATTGTGTGTTTCTGTGTTAAAGCCCAACATCTCGTGCAGAATGTCTCTTTTAGAAGCAGACCGACCAATCGGAGTCAGTGAAGTGTTGTGAACAGGAAGTGAGCTCATAGAGTTTGTGGCCTGCACTCTGTGTACAGGAAGCCGTTTTGACCGAGGGGGGCACATTGTGAAGGTTTTTTCCCTCACATTGTTGTGGAAAGCACACAAGCAGCAAGCCTCTCTGGTCTAGTTTGAATTCAGCATATGATTACTCATTTGTACATGAAATTCTTGAATTGGATTTTCTTCTTGGGGGGTCTTCAAATCATGAAATTGTTTCTCCTCTTGTGAAAAGCAGTGCTTTCCAACAGTTCTTTATACAGTCTCTACCAATATTCACTATTCATAAAGATTCATGCTTTCATTCTGATCTCCTGATGAGCAAAATGCCTCTTAGATTAGACGAACACAGCTGTTGAACTTCAAAGACAAAAATCAGCCAACATTGGAAGTGTTATTGAAATTGTGTGTGCATGCGTGCGTGCATGCGTCCGTCCGTGCGTGCACGCGTGTGCGCTTTTATGAATTCTGCCTCTGCTGTTTGAGATGGGGTCTTTAATGTCTGGGTTGCTCTGTCTTCTATCTCTGTCTGTCTGTGCTCTACAACCATTGGTCTAAATTTGACTGCTCACTCTGGTGCTTGGTTGTGCCTGGTAGCGCCAAGGCTGCAGTTGAGGGTTGTGTGTGTGTGTGTGTGTGTGTTTGTGCCTTTGGTGTTGATTCTTCTCTTTGTCGATTCTCTATTCTCTTTCTCTTTATACTCTTCTTTGACGATGGCTCACTGTGCTTGAAAACCCTCAATACACAAACACACGTTCCTGCTCACACACACACGCCACACTCTGCTAACCACTAATGTTTCTCCCATTAAGGTTTTAAGGTTTTATAAAGTAGTGAGAACCGATGGTCCTTCATCTCTGATTTTGCAGGATTCCTCTGAAGTGTGACCAGCTGTATCTCTTTAAGTAGTGATGAGCACAAGTTTGTCTGAAAGCTTTCTTTTAGGAATCCTCCGAAGAGACTGAGTGTTTTAAATGTATTAATGTCTAGACATGATGCTGCTGGTGTCTAAACTGATCAGCACCAGTGGGTAGTTGCGGCCTTCTCTTGCACCAGCTCTGAAACAATGACATGGTCAGTTTGCTGAGGGTCAAAGTCCCTGCTGGGTTTTAGTCCAGCTATCTAATTATCTCCACTAAGAAATTTAGTATACAGGAACAAATGGGTTTTGATGTGGCTCTGCTTTTTCTTTCAAAAGGGGTTCTTAACATTGTGAATTAAGGCTTTTTTGAGCATTTTGAAACCCAGAATGTAATATGGCACTTAAATGCACTAAATGGGTTTAGTCTTGACAGATAATATTATTGCATGCAATTTAAGCATTAAAAATGTAGATTTTGCTAAAAAGGAAACCAATTAGTTGTTCCGTCTTATTTTCTCTCGATTTTTTTTTATCCGATTAATCAATAGAACAATTGGTAGAATATTTTATTACTAAAGTAATCCATAGCTGCTGCCTATAAGTGACTGTATTGATGCAAATTCAAATTTGGATGGCACCATTAGAATGACCTGGTAGAATAGAAAATCAACGTCAATCTGGAGCCCAATATCGACTGAGAATATATTTTTTTATTTCACCTTTATGTTGTTTCCATTATTTCCTTCAAATACACACAAAACAACTCCCCAAATACTGTCTTCACATAGTTTTTTTTTTTTTTTAATCTAAACTTGAGTATGATTGTCTCACCTCCCTCTAATCCTGCTATTCTGCCTTTACACTTATTACCTGTTCTTCCAATCAGCGGTACGTTTGAATTATTCTAGGAAAATTGACAATAGTGTAGGCTAGTGGAGCGATGTGAGAATTACTGAGCGGAGCAGAGAGAAAAAAAAAGAAAGACTTCCACTGCCCTACTTGGAAGATAATATTGTGTGGCATCAAGATGGGCCAGCATGTTATTCTGTGCTCAGTGAAGCATTTTCTTGCAAACAGTGCTATACTAATAACGTCATCATGATATATGCACATGAGTTTTTTTCCACTGGGATTGCATTCTGCTTGCACACTCACCGCACACTCATCTTACAGGAACGGATCTCTGACCACGTTCAGGTGTTCAGTTTCTTAGTGCATGAGATTGGAAAAATAGTGTTCATATATTAGGATTAACTGTCCCAGATTCAAACTTAACTAGCAGTGTGAACGTTATAACTGCATTAAATCAGAAATTCACGAACCTGAAGAAAGTAGTTTCTTCATCCAATATAAGTTATCAAAGTATTTGTTGCATGACTGCTACTTTTTTAATCAACCGTCCTTTTTTATGTGAACTGTTGCAGGAAGAACAGATTGCAGAGATCAACTGTACTCATCTATTTCATCTGCCTTTGGCTTTTTCTGAAACTAACAGATACAGACAGATCTTTGTTCTGCCGTGTAGTAAAATGAGAAATCAGCATGTATAGCTCTCGCTCTGGCCATGCCCGCAGTTACTGGGACAGTGCAGGCTCACTGCGCACCCATCTTGGTTTAGTAGTGGATTAGAAGTGACACTTACTGCAGGCTGGCTGAGTCTAAGCTCTGTTTACTCTGGCTGGGTCTTAGCCGGAGACTCAAACCATCATTAGGCAGCGAAATGACTCAACAGCGGGACAGAGTTTCAGACAGGCAAGAGCAAGAGAGAAGACTAAAGAGGGAAAATGAGTAGGAGGAACAATTTAGAAAGGAAACATAAAAACTGGAGGGTATTCCTGAATTTGTGTGAGATAGAGTGAACTGGATGACTTCAGCGGGGTCGGGGTGGGGGGTGGAGGTGGGAGGGGGTAGCTAGAACCAGGAGGCCAGGGCGTGCTTTGGTCAAACCCTTTTATAAATAAACAGACAGATTGGTTCTAAAATAAACATGAATCGCTCGTGTCAGTGTGAAGCAGATGGACGAATAACCCCACCCAGGACCGGGACAGGACAGCAGGCCCTAAACATGGGCTGCTGCTGTTGAGCAGAGAGGCTGCAGGCCAAGTTTTTTCCTGCACTGATGTTGAGGCCTTTTTATAAAGCCATGTACGTAAGAAGATCTGCAGAAAACAACCAGTTCAGACATTTGCCCAGTTCAAAATGGACTTGCAGTAAGAGTATCAGTGTTGTGTATTGTCAGGAACGATTAAGAACTCTCACCGGAGGGTCTGACTGATCTCTTTTTAAAAGCTGTAAACATGGACGCTGTTCTGCTGATGTAACAGAAAGCAATAGGCTCATGGTGGGCAGGTGAAATAAAAGCCGTCCATTTATTAAAAAAAGAGAAAAAAAGACATCTCAACGAATAAAAGGAGCCATCACAGAATAACGGAGATGACAAGCAAATGGAGACTACAGATTCTCCCATAACAACAAAGCAGTGAGAGTGAGAAGAATAAACTATATTTTTGGACATGGCAGGGCCTGAATCTTTACTGCAAAGTGCCTGCTGGTGAGAAGAGGAGAATTGTATCCCTTCAAAGTTAGCCTAATGGACTGTAAGACAGGAATACAGATGACTGAGTCAAGATGAGAAGCTGCGTACACTCAGGGAACCTGCAACGTTTCTGGTTAAATTATCCGGGGAAGAGTTTCACAATAGTTCAGAAGTTCACCCGCGGGTCTTCTACTGTAGATGGAAAAAGTCTGTGTCATGTCTTAATGTCTGAGTTGAATAGATTATGCAGTGCACGTGCAAGAGATGTAGTACCCTGTGAAGTTTTTCACCACTAAGTGCTATGAGGCCGTGTTTTATGAGTGGGTCCTCGTTTTGTTAGTATCATGTACATGTGAGCACACGGGGGACTATTCCTGACGCTGGTTTCATGCTATTACAGTGATCGAAGAAGAGTAGTAAAGCGCCTGCAGAGGCACAAACATCCATGTTTAAGCTAGCAAACATGGATGTAACCCATGCATAATTTAAGATATAAAAAAAATGTTTGCGAATGTTTTATGAGGAAGGAAACTCATTTGGAGCTGCAATGAGTAGTTGATTAATTGATAAGTGGATTGGCAGAAATCATCATTTTGGCTATTTTGATAATTTATTAATCGTTAAAAATGCCAACTATTCTCTGGTTCCAACTATTTCCTGTTTTCCATGTCTGTATTTTTCGTATGCGTTTTTTAAATCCGTCTTCTGATAAAAATCGTTACGCACAGAAACCTTGCACACTGAGTCCGATGTGTTTTATTATACCCCCGCGACAACGTAGTTGGGGACATATAGCACTCCACGTGTCCTTCCGTCCGTTAGCGTGTCACACTTTTGTTTCCGGAGCAGAACTCGGAAACTATTAGGAACTTCAAATTTGGTGGTTGACAGTATGGTCTATTTGTGCCTTTTGGGGGTTAGAAGTCCAAGGTGCCCAACATTTAACTCACTTTTGCCTCGTTACTCTATTGGTTGTGCAAATTCGTAATACAAGACAAAACTGAATTAATTGCGTGGGTGTCGTGCGATGGATAGCGCTAGTCCCAAATGGGGCTAATGAATGAATGACATTGGCAAGAAGCTATCGTTTAGCTGCCTAGAGCACAATCTGTCTAATCTTTCGTACATCCTTTGTTTTGCGACCATCCACAGTCTCTTTTTAAATTCTGCATCTCTGTATTCTTTTAATTCTTTATCATAAAATGCTTTGTGCTGAGAGACAAAGTGAATGTTTATCAGACGCCATTTTGGATGATGACGTTTGCTCGGACGGTTGCTCTGAGTGGTCAAATAACTTTTGTTATTTTTTGCTTTTGACGGATGCAAAAAAACGCAGAAAATTGACCCTGCTCCGAAAACTGTGGTAAACGTAATTGACCCAATGTGAGGTTGTATTTATTTTATTATTTCAAAGGCCTTCAGTCCTTTATGATATAGAAGATTGCAAGAAACCCCCTCAGGGAATCTTTTTTTTATCGTGCTTTCTCTCCTTCAAAGCATCATGTAAGGAAACCGTCAATTTGTGAGTGCTTTGTCCGGGAATGTTGCTGCTTTGCTCTCACCAGAGCTGTGGAAGAAGATTGCCGGTAACATCACTAGGTCTTGTTACAGCGCCTTGCATAAAAAAAATTCAGCTCCTGTTTAAACCATGAAGCAAAAATAAAACACATATAAGGTGCAAAAGAGGCTGAGAATCACCAACCACGTCACCAAACACTTTGCATATAGAAATGGTGAAAGGGATGAAGATTATCTGTTTGGTCATCTTGAGTTTGAGAGTCAATCTTACTCGCGGTCTTGTTTTCTCCTCTTTGTGGTGAGGTTTAATCCTTTGAGTTTCTAGAACTGATTCTGACCTCAAGTCCTGTTTGAAGTACATCTGCTATTGTTACGTTGCATTATAAAATACATGCACCGCTCAAAATAAAAGGCTTCTACATGAAACCTCAGTCTACGCTAGCAAAGATAAACAAGAAGCTTACGAGGTGTACAGTAAGAGTGCTCTAAATCCTTCAGTTTACACACTGTCTGCTGGGTAATCTGAGGCTGCAGCCTCCCTCTGACCT
Organism: Sebastiscus tertius; assembly: GCA_916701665.1. Taxonomy (NCBI): domain Eukaryota; kingdom Metazoa; phylum Chordata; class Actinopteri; order Perciformes; family Sebastidae; genus Sebastiscus; species Sebastiscus tertius. The sequence continues at coordinate 53,393 of CAKAOH010041101.1, forward strand.
GCTGCTGACACAGTGATGGGCTTGAGCAGGGACGGAAAATGTCTCTGAATGTATGTGTCAGTTGACATAGTCTTGTGTCTCTGCTACAAATAGAAGATCTAGTGGTAAAATGACTATTCAGCTAACTAATGATTATTTACATCTAAACTAAACAAAGAAAAGCGTGCAGATCTTAACCCTTTTGTGATGTAATTTTAAGAGACTTTCGCTTACAATGTACAAACGAAATAGGAAATTCTCTTCCCACAGGCAAATGATGCCAAATTGGACCTTGATTGTTGCAGTTTTTGGACGTCGGTTGTCAAAACTTGTCCAAAATGTGTACAGTCTGTTGCTGCGCTTTGTTAACATGTCATGTGATTGGTTGGGCTTTCCATGTGTGGCTGTTTGGGCGCATGTTTACATCGGCCCTTCCTCACATAATTTCCATCTTTGGCAGATGGATTATTGTGAGGCGCATATGAATCAGCTTGAAGTAAGAACTGGGAGGCGGGGGGAGGGGGAATGCATCCTATGAATCCGATATGAATGCACAAGAACCTACAGAGAGCATACTAAGTGTTGTTGTTGTTGTATTCTTCCTCATTGCACAGCTTCATTTTTATTCACACCGCACCAAAAACGATGTAGCAGATTGATGGCGTATCTCAGAAAGTTTCAATATTTGAGGGCAGAGCAGGTTTGCATATTAGTAAAAGTTTGTCCATCTAGATGTTGTTTCACAATTTAATTTCAAATTTTTGTTTATGAATATTTTTGCCTATTTCTATTCTATTCTAATTAATTCATTTTACTCCTTTTTTAATTTATCCCACTAGAAGAGTATTTTGTTCCTCCATGATCCATGAGCTGCCATGTGATCATAAGGTCCATTTAGTTAAGGTGCTGTATTGGACGCCTGCCTAAGTAATGATTGGTGACACCTGCAGGTGTCCTTTAGACAGGGCTGTCAAATATTCAGATGCATTATGGGACTTAATGAAAGTGGAGTGCCAAATTGTCTTGGCTTGCTCAGGTTGTTAGGATGAAGTATATTTAGCATCATTTTTCTGTGTTCTGCTTAGATTTGCCCCATTGTCACCGGTACCCGATCCAGCTATTTGAGTCAGTATCGGCACATCGGACATCCTAAGAAGAGAGATTTTTTTTATATATATAAAAACATGCTGCAACAAGCAAAGTGGAAAAATGTAATGACGTCAAACAAGTAACAGATTTTGTCTGTTCCAGTGTCACAGCAGATTCTTTAAATAATTAAGTAGTAGAGGTGAGAATCACCAGAGGCCCCAAGATGCAATATTACCACGATACTTAAGTCACAGTACGATCTTATTGTGATTTTAGACATTTTAGTTAGTATTGCGATAAGATATATTGCAATATATTGCGATTTATTACCTTTTTTCAACTGCAAATTACGCAGTTTGTCAACATCTGTTTTATCTAATAACATACAGTTTTTGCTCTGTTCATCTCAGAGTTTTGATTCACATATCTTGAGGTCAGAGGTTAAGGGACCCCTTTGAAAATGACCAAGCTAGTTTTTCCTCACCAAAATGTAGCGTAACTTTGGAGCTTTCCAGCATTCTTCCCAAGAAGAATGAGCCCGCTGCAACCTCTGAAAGACAGAGTAGCGGCCAATCGGATTGTTAAGAGGTTAATAGTTTATATAGTAAAAGATCAATAGCTACACAATAGAGGATTCAATATTGCCACGCAAAGTATCGCGATACTATGCTGTATCGATTTTCTTCCCCTCACCCCTATTAAGTAGTATTATTGTAAGTTCTTTTGTCCAGCTTGGCTAAATACTGGATTGAAGGCAGTACAATGGTGGGACTGTTGGCCCTGGTGCAGCGTTGACCTGGCTGTGTCAGGCAGGACGAAGTACAATGAATTAGGTTAACAGGAATTATAATGTGGACTTTGCATGACCGTAGAGCCAGCAGGGCTGCAGTGATTAATATGTTGGTCAGTAGGCCCTGCAGGATCAGTCCTGACACACAAATTTAGACTTACTGCAAGATTGCTGTCTTAGTATTTACTTCAAGTAAACAGCTTACGTGGACTTAAGCTAATGTCGTTTGGGTGCTTAAATGAGCTGAGTTGAGTTTATTCATGTGTATCACTGTGGAATAATTAATTACATTTGGGCACAAAAAGTAAAGTCACCTAAACAGTGTCAATACTTCTTGGCTCAGCTGTGAATGCAGCTGGCCAGTTCTGGCATCCTGTAGCTCCCCAGCACCTTGCTTTTGTCGTGTCGACATACAGGCTGCCGTCTACCTCTGGCCTGGTTCGCTTCGACAGGGGAGACAATGACCCAGAATCCAGTTGACCTGAGCGCTTTAAATCAAGGCTCCACTGGAGGAAATAAATTCTCTCCTCACCAGCGCGCCCAGCGCCAACTAGGACAAGTAATCCAGACAGAATAAAAACTGTCCTCTTAGACGACGCCGAGGGAGAGAGGGATGGAGGAGTGATAGACTAAGAAAGAAAGGGCGAGAGGAGCTGGATTGTTGACTGGATAGATGGAGAAGTAGTGCACTGTTGCAACAACAGAGCGCTATTTGACATAAGACAAGTTATCTCATGGGACGCTGATCGGAGCAGTCCCGTGGAAAGTAAATAACAAAGTTGTTAGAAAAACATGTTTTTGCATCCATTCTTGCTGCATTATATTTGCAGATTTTTTTCCACAGCATGTTCCTAAATCTGCGCACTGACTCCCTGCTGGGTTCGTCTACCAGGCGATTGGAATAATCCTAATATTTATAGCTGTTTGCTTGTTTACTTATTCTATGATCAGATAGTTCCTGATTTAAATATTTTACACTTTTACACATTTTATGAGGCACTGTGCTAGTTCTTGAAGACCATGTGATTCAGTCAAAAGCTCCAGAACAAACATTGTTTAGTCAGCTGCTGTTTTCAAGCTTAATCTGTACGAATGAATTAAACAAACCAGATAAACCATGTTAATTATAAGGAGCTTTAGAGGTGTTGGTCGGGGGATTTAGTTACCTTTGGACTGAGCCAGGTTAACTGTTTCTTGACTCAAAACATGCATATGGTGTCTTATTTTAAGATCTGAGTCCTTGAGACCAAATGTGTGCGTGTGTTCAAGGAGCTCCACGGCTCACTGAAGCCTGCCCTGTTTTCTGTTTGTCTGTTTACGTACAGCAGCAGCTGCTACTCTGCTTCTTCTTCCCACTCCTGTGCTGTCCTTTGCCACCAAATTAGAAGGATTCATTTTTATTTTATTTTGTTTAAAAAGGAAGCTGCTGCTGTCGCTGCGGAGGGAGCCGAGACAGACGTCCATAATATAACACAACATACTGGGAAAGAAAATCAAATTAAAAAACACATTTGTTAGAAATCTGAAAATGTCCGAAAATCCCCTTTTCTTCTGTGACAGAATTAAAGAAAAACGTGGTTTTAAACTTGAGAATGTGAGGCAGAAATGAATGAAAACCAAGAAGGTGATTAGTTAAAGCAAAGCAACATAAAGCCTGATTAATATATTAACACGTAAAATACATAATAATGTATACTACAGCATCAAGACATTATGTAACTCATGGTTTTACATGACAGATATTAGAGGACACAGAAATGTATAATGCTCATGATTAAAACATTTACTCATTCCATCACCCCGTGATGAATGTACTGATGCATATATATATATATATATATATATATATATATATAAAACTCAATTAAAAAAAAATAATATACTGTAAGCTGAGTACATAATTAAAAAGATATGAGATGAAATAAATGACACAGCATTGACAAGAATAGAAATATCAGCGTCTGATTGACTGAGGGGGAACTGTGACTACCACTGTGTTAAAAGTGTGATATAGTGTGTGCGTGTGTGTGTGTGTGTGTGTGTGTGTGCGCGTGTGTGTGTGTTCACACACAGACCTGCGTTCTGTCAGCTTGACTTCAGTGACTTTAGTCTGACACGGCCAGGGGTCTTGTTCCGGCTAATGGCTGCGGTTGTCAGAAAGGTCAGATGTCAGATCTCAGTGCAGCAGTCAAAACCAACTGCTTCCTGTTTTAATGGCCATGTGCTGTGTCATTAGCCTTTTGTGCTGCAGCGTCTCCTCAACACTGACTCAGGGCCCAAATTAATGGCTGGCGTATGATAACGAGGACCTTTGGGTAAAACGGCAGCTCTGAAATTTGGGGCTGCATATAAATAAGTTTAAGAGCCGCTGTTACTGTCTGATCCTTCAACGATAATTCAGGTTTATTACAACTTGGGAGACCTTTAGCAACATTTCAGGTGCGCTCACTTTCGGTTTTACCTTCAGATAAAGTGGTTTTAAATCAGTGGCTCTCAGCCAGACGTATTTCAGCCTTGTCAGATGAGCTTGAGATATAGAATATGCCATATTATATATATTATAAACTTTAAAAAAATGTAATAAAAGTGGATATTGTTACAATATTTTCTTCATACTAGAAGTGGATTTTGCCCTTTTTTTGTAGGTTCTGTCAATTGTAGTGTTTTGAGCGACAAAAGCTGGATGCTAGATGTGGCATTTTTTTCAATTTCTTTTAGCAAATCTATTTCTCCTACTCTGAATTCACAGCACGTCATGTTAGGGTTTGACCCTGGCTGGGGATCACTGGTTTTAGATAATCTGACTAAACTGTTAGCTTGTTTACAACCTGTCTGATCATCTGGACACATGTTTCTTGCCCCGTCGCTGTGTCTCTAGATCTCAATAATTGATTAAATGATGGCCTTAACTAGAAAGGTAAGACCCAAGTTGAAATATACCAGAATTATTGTTTAAATAAAAAGCAGTATTTGTCATCTTAGATCCACAGCTTGAATGGCAGCACACAACAAATAATCATATAGATCTGGTTCATGTAAAAAGTCACTGGCTTCAAAAGTGAGTCCCAATCAGTCTGAGTAAAACACATTGAACGTTAAGATCATTTCTGTGCTTTAAGCGCCTAATATCATGTGATAAATGCCACACATTGTCAAGTCTCTTCTGGTATGCAAAGACCGGGCTGTGCATTGATTTCTCTAATACCAGCTGACAGCTGTCTCATTTTCACCAGTGACAGACAGCATTACTGAAAATTACTGCTCACGCTGTCTGATGTTATGGATTTGGTTTTGTCTCCGATGACCTTAACACTGTGGTAAGGCTCAATTATGAAATCAGAACAGGCTGTCACTTTGCAAAAAGCCTTTATGGTTCAGCTAAATCATGAAATGAGAAGAAGTCATTTCATTCCAAGAGGCTGTATCGCTCATTTTAAACACTGGTGCAGTTCCTGTTCAGAACAGGGTGAATACTTGGAACCGCTCACACAAACGACTTCACACTTAACACCGCACTTCCTTTTGGATCCTCTGCAGTACACCTGCCATGACATAGCTGCATCACAAACCCAAGTCGCAGCTAATCGTTGTCAGAATCATCGGTGAATACACTCAGCGGAGGTCATTTCCAAATAGGCGTATTAGTTGCTTGCTTTGACATAACCACTGCTGTTATAAAGTGGAGCATGGATTTAATTAGCGGGGGTATTTTGCTGGCGGTTACATTATTAGTGTTATAAGTTAGTAACTGGGGATGATAATAATTAACCATTAACCGACATTAAGAATTTTTACCGATTCATGCTATCAGTTAAACAGTTAATAGTAAAAATTAAATAAAAAGCTGAGCAGAAGAGCAGCTTGTCACTGTAAGGAGTTGTAGCATTTATTCACTGACAAATGAACTGTACACACACTGCACTGCTACGTTCACAGCTATAACGTTACTGATAACTTAGTACTCACCATCGTCACACACAAACGGTCTGTTGGACACTCTCTAACGTTATGCCAGACCAACAGACCCTATGTGTATGACAACGGCGAGCACGAAGCCACCGGCAACACTACAGCTGCGAACGAAGACACACAGCTGACAACCTCGCAGCTAAACTAAATGATGCTGTGGAGACTTTTACTGGGAAAGTGGCTGCATGTGTCCATGACAATGCACGCAACACCGTGGCTGCTAACTCAGGTGAACTGTGGACTGGGGAGTTGTCTTTGTTTCATGTACGTATCATAATAACGGCTTGTATATCTTAAGTCCTCGGTCTTCCAGTTTCCCTTTCTGAATGACGAATACAGACTACCGGCACCTGCTGGTTATTTTACCTCATGCAGGCGCAGAGCGTACGTGGTAGTTGGCTGTTGGCTGTAGTCTTTGGAGTGTGTTCAAGTAAACCTTGTCAGCCAAGACAAAGGCAACGCGAGTAAGTCGGCCTTCATCGACGCTAGTTCTTTGATGTCGTGTTGGTGTGTCTGGGCCTTAAGTCAGACTCGCTGCGGACAACATGCTTGACTCAGTACGCAGAGCCCTGAAGCCCCGGCCTCGCTGCTTGCTTTTTTATCCGTGGTGTATTAATATTGAATGTGTTGCGTTTCCAAATTGCACCAAATTTGACACGGCACTCCATGGGGTCCCCGGCAATACACCCGCCAAGAGTGAAGTAAATCGGATGAACGGCTGTCGAGATATGCGAAGGACGTACAGACAGACACAGATTCCTTGCTTTATAGTTTGATGAAATTGGATCGAGCTCTTTCATTGCAAATGTCTTAATAAAATAATCCCATTGTACTCTTCCAGAAGTGGTAGTAGAGAAGCTTTGCAGTCTCACAACACTCAATCTTGTATTTCCCACCAGGGCTAGGCCTTGATATCCTGTCATGAATTTAACTTTTCTTTTTTAATTAATAGTGAATTGTCTCCTCTACTTCACGACCCTGAAACCAAGTCAGTCTATTGATTAAGGATCTTGGAGTGATAGCAGGTTTCAGGAGGCGAAGTGCTTGTATCTGAGCAGTGAATAATGGTATGTGTCACTTGTACAACAGCTGTAACTCCTGCTACTCTCTGGCTGAATGGTTTCGGTGGGCTTTATAAATCAGCTCGACCCGCCTTTGGTATTAGTAGGTGATTAAATGAATTAGTGGGACCTGGAGACATTAGCGTTGGCCTGTAACACAGGGGGCTCAGGGACACGGTGGGTTGGGATGGTGGGGAGGGGGTGAGGGACACAGTTTTATGTCCTTCAGCTGAGGCCACAGTTTCACAAGCAGGCAGGCATGCGAACACAGTGTACACACACTTTCTCATGACATAGAGGGGTTTGTACAGCTCACATGAATACACACACGGAGATAAAATGCAGATACACACACACTCTGTCACACACACACTGGTCCATTGTGTGTGACACTGTCGCCACTGTGTCTCCATGCGGAGCGTCCTGACACAGCACACGCCTCCTCGCTGCTAAATGTCATGCACTGTTACAGACATTATTGGTGATGCAAAGTGCAGCGTGTGTTTGTGTGTGCGTGTGTGCATGTGGCAGCTGTGTATTTTTATTGTATGAACATTAGAGATGCTAATTTTGAAACATTTTCTTAACCGATAACCGACCCTCGTTAACCGATTATTAACCGTTAACCGACAAAATTTGTGCCTCGCATGCAGCGGTGCGGCAGCTGCAGGAGCACAACAGATATTCGTTGACGTGAGTCCCCAGTTCACCGTCCGAGAGCGTTAACTTAGTAGCCACGATGCTGCGTGTAGTGTCGCGGACATGCAGCCATTTCTCCAGTAAAAGTCTCCACCGCACATTTAGTTTAGCTTAGCAGGTTGTCAGCTGTGTGTCCACCCAGCGTAACGATATTTTGTCTGTCCGTCATAACTTTAGTGAGTGTCCAACAAACAGTGTGTGTATTTGTGCTACGTTAGCAGCTCGCTGCCGCCACACACGTAGTCTGCATAGCTTTAGCGAGTGTCCGACAGACAGTGTGTGTGTGTTGGCGGTGAGTGTGAGATTGTTGGTGGCGTTGTAGCTGTGAATGTAGGTGTAGCAGTGTGTGTATAGTTTATTTGTCGCTGAATAAATGCTTCGAAACTACAACTCCTCCGCTCCTCTCAAGCGAGCTGGAGAGACATCCATAGAGAGACCGGAGACAACTTCCTGTATCCTGCAACTCCGGCTCCGCCTCTTAAGGTGGGCTCTTAAGGTGGACCAGCTTTTCTCCTTAAAGTGACGAGCCGCTCCTCTGAGCCGCTCAGCTTTTTAATTAATTATTAACATTTCTTTAACAGATAGCGTTAATCGGTTCTAATGCTTAATGTCGGTTAACAGTTAAATGGTTAATTATTAACATCCCTATGAACATTCATCAGTTTGGAAACTGACTTGACTGTGACTTAAACTGCATGTGATTATCATAAAGTGGGCATTTATGTAAAGGAGAGACTCGTGGGTACCCATAGAACCCATTTCTATTCCCATAGCCTGAGGTCAGAGGTCAAGGGACCCCTTTGAAAATGGCCATGCCAGTTTTTCCCTTCCCATCAAGCTAGTATGAAGTGGTTGACACCAATCGATTCCTTAAGTTTCATAGTTTCATAGTTTTATATGATGCCAGTATCTTCACTAGCATTAAAATTGAGTCTGGCACAACCTCCGAAAGATCGATTGCGTTAATGCGTTAAAGAAATTAGTGGCGTGAAAACGAACTTGCATTAACGCGTTATTATTGCATTAACTTTGACAGCCTTAATTAATCTATTTCAGCACTATGTCTTTTCATACTGAAATCTGTTTTTTCTGCTGCAATTTAAGATTATCAATCATGATAGATGTTGAATCGTCGATCAAATGTGAGAAAAAAGCGAAAAAACACAGCATCCAAAGTGAGAGTCTTTAAATAGCTTCCTATATCTGACCAACAGTCCAAAAAGATTACCTATCATATAAAACAAAGAGAAAATAGGAAACCCATCAGAGACTTTGGGGCATTTTTGCTTGAAAAAATGCCCATAAATTGACTCAAAATTGTGTCCGGCCCAATTTCAATTTTCTGTTGCTCCACTAATCATTTCAGCTCTACTCTGTTTTACTATATACGTCCTCTTTTCCCAGATGTGTTTGCCTTCTGCTGCTGCCTGGTTGTGTGTCTTTGTCTCTGCATCTGCTCGTGCCAGGCAGAGACTGATAACAGCATTAGCTGGAATCCTCATAACAGCAGATGATGAACTGTGAGGAGAGACTGTGAAAGTACAGCAGGATTCACCAGCAGCACGGGAACACAAACACATTCACTCTTTTGTGGTCCAGTGCTCTGCCTTTTTCGTCTTCTTCTTCTTTGTCTTCTTCTTCTGTGTTGCTGATTGACGGGGTCAGCCTCGGTGAGCGGAGTCTTCCTATTTTGGCAACTTGCTCCTATAAATGTCCGTTCTAGCCGAGAGGGCAACTGTGAAACCGTGCACCTCTTTGTCCTCGCCTTTGTCCCAGTCATAAAACAGGTGAATTAATTGGTTGTCAAGATGATCTGTTCAGCACCTGAGGAACATTACCGCTGTCGTTATGAGAGGCATATCTGTAATGGGCTATGGGGGCATTTTTAAAGACATTAGACATTCATAAAGGGATGAAAGTGCGGGAATGGGAAGTCTTTAAAAAGATATGGTTTTCATTTGAAGTATTATTAAAATCTTTTGTCGGCTACTGAATAGAGAGGTGCCAATGTTCAGCGTTAGAACAAAACTTTTAACTGGAAATCTTTTGACTTCCATTCGGTTTTTGTCAGCCAGCAGTGTTTGTAGTCAGGTGGTATCCTTTGAAGCGGAATTGTATTCTTAATTCTTCCTGTCATATTCTCCTCTCTTAGTATAAATGAGATGAAAGGAAGTGAAGACCGATGTTTAAACGTCTCCTTTAAACTGTATTGATGAGGTGATGAGAGAAGGTAGAGGTGATTATAGGGGGGAGATGTGAAACCTTTTGGTGTTTGACCGCCGGGCCTCATTTTGAACTTTATGTCCATTAGTTTTAATGTATTCTCTCTCTAATTAAAGAGTCTGCATTAAGACACTGATTCTCCTGGCAAAAACATTAAACACAAGAAAGTGACAGACTTCAGCTTGAAAATTCAAATGGATTCAAATCCTGTTTTGAATTTGAAGAAATTAGATAAGACAGCTTACCTTGCATTGCCTTCAAGCTCGGGGAATTAACTTTCTGTTGAGTTGTTCAACTCTTCATGAACCAAACTCACAATGACTGTACTCTGTGTAGTTGGATGGTGGAGGGGTTTTTATTTATATTAGAGAATGTGCAGCCTTTTAATTACAGATAAAACAGGCAGTGTGGGGATGTCTGAGGGGAAACTACTGACATCATTACCACTGCTTCCTTAATACTGATACTTTAAGCAATTACTAAGCAGCTCGCTCATTTGTCTCAAAGATTTCAATCCTGGTTGATTTGGCAACATCTGTTGTTCCTGGTGGTAACAACAAGTGCGGTTTAATACCACAACCAGTGGGCTACCTCCGGGTCTGAAAAGTGAAGCCAATGCTAAAGTGCCTTAAACTTGCATTCTTTCTAACAGTCAGCAGGGGGCGACTCCTCTGGTTGCAAAAACAAGTCTGACTGTATAGAAGTCTATGAGAAAATGAGCCTACTTCTCACTTGATTTATTACCTCAGTAAACATTGTAAACATGAGTTTATGGTCTCAATCACTGTCTTCTTCAATACAGCATGATGTTCATTTAGTAAATTATGGTCCCATTTAGAGTCAAATAGACCATAAAGCAGGGGATGCTTTAGGGCGGGGCTACCTTGTGATCGACAGGTCGCTACCACGGCGTTATCTGGTCTGGGTGGTCTTTTTCTTGTCTCGTCTTACATGTTTAACCCTTTCACAGTGTTACATTTTAGTTGCCTAAAAACGTCTTATTCAGCATTCGGTTATACTCCACCCTCTACCTCTGCTTGCAAAAAAGCCAAGGTGGCAACGGCCAAAAATGCCGAACTCGAGGCTTCAACACGGCGGTCCACAAACCAATGGGTGACATCACGATGACTACGTCCACTTCTTATATACAGTCACAGCAATTACTCCTTGAGCAGCCAAAAGTGCCATTCGCGTTGTTTTAATAAAGAAGTCTGTCAAAAAATAATTGAACTGCGATCTGATTTCATGCTTCACACAGTGCGAGTAGTTTTCCACACCAAGAAGTTGGTTACATGAATGAAGCCTTAAGGAACATTAACGTAAAAGTCCTTTATGTCTGAATGACAAACTACCATCACTTTAACAGATGATGCAGTAGTCATGTTTTCTATGTCTGAAAAGGGCGATGGAGATATGTCTCCAAGCTTGTTAGTAAACATGTTACAGCTTTTAAAAGCTCAACGTCTGAACAAACTGTTCATAAAGACTGTGTGATATTGTTTAAAGCTCCAGGAAAAAAATAGTTAGTGGAGTTGAGTTGTTTTTTGTCAAATTGAATGTTCATTTGTACATATACAGTAGGGTAGAAAATAAGCAACAAAGAAGGGCTGCAACTAATGATTATTTTGTTTATTGTCAATTAATCTGTGGATTATTATCTCGATTAATGAGTTGTTTGGTCTATAAAATGTCAGAAAATGGTGAAAAATATTTATCAGTGTTTCACAAAGACCAAGATGACGTCCTCAAATGTCTTGTTTTGTCCACAACTCAAAGATATTCAGTTTACTGTCATAGAGGAGTAAAGAAACCAGAAAATATTCACATTTAAGAAGCTGGAATCATCAAAATAGTTGATTCATTTAACAGTTGACAACGAATCGATTCATCTTTGCAGCTCTGCAATAAAGATGCAGGAAAGAGTGGCAGTAAAAATATAAAATATTCTAGCAGGACATTTAATATTAATAAGACGTTAAGATGAAATCCTGCCTGTGGTATATAATGTGCTGTACTGTGCTGCCATTATCTATAGTGTGCGTCTACTGCCAAATCACCTTCATAATGACGATGATGGAAGGTCCATAATGACCTCAATCCAGCTGGTTTGTGGAGATATTAGTGAACTAAAGCTGATGTCAGCACTGCTCAATGCTCGCACACACACACACACACACACACACACACACGCACACTCACTTTTGTGATGCTATATTTTTAGGCCGTCACTGGAAGCGTTAATTTCCTGAATTTTTAACACCATTTCATTTAATTTAAGTGTAATCTTTACATCTATTTTTATCAAGTGTGAGGACTCTTAAAACATCCATAATTTGAGTTTTAGTTTCTGTCCTTGAGAGGACGTTTTGGGTTTCATAAGTGTGGAAACTCGTGAACACACACAGCTGCGTTATCGTTGTCAGTGATGAAAAGGAGATAATGGACCAGAATGCTCAGTGACAGAGCCTTTGTACTGAACCGTCAGGCGGCCATGACAGGCCAAATATTCAAACTACCCTGTTTCTTCTGTGCAGTGAACCCAGTGAGATGCAGTAAATGGCTCCCAGCTTGTAACAATGCATTAAGATGCTTACCTTGGACAATGTGGGCTGTGTTTATAGCATATTGAGCATTTTAAAGTTATGTCTCTTTTTTATTGCTTTCATAATATACCTTTTTATTAATGTTCTGCTCTGGCAGGTCAGCAGCAGATACAGTTTTTACAAGAAAGCCAATTATGGTTTGAGTCCTTTTAGGCAAAGAAAGAACATTTTCTGAAAGTCCAGACCACTTATATTTGTTCCAGGGCGCGAGTGGTGTGGTTTGCATTTTTGCGATCTTGTAATCACAACAAAGCGGGATGTTTTGTGATGTGTAGGCAGCTGGCAATTTATGAAAACAACAACCTGAATACAAACGGAGACAAAACTGGAATAGTTGTTAGTAATTGTCTCTCTGGTGGTGGTTTACTGGGCATAAATATTGTTTAGCAGCAGCTGCTTCATGCGCATTGTCTGACTATATAAATATAATCGGTTTAAAAGTTCGGCTGTGTTTTTTCCATAGAAAAGTGAAATAGGAAGTGTGAGTGCAGTGTAACGTTCTTATCTGCAGCCGGAGAGCTGATTGAGGTCAATCTGTGATTTGCTGCCTTGGCCCCGGGGACCGGCTGTGATATCACCAGAGGGCTTACGGTCGCCCACAGCTCCCCGAGTCTTACATATCTTCAAACAGTTTGTTTTGGCCTCCTGCGAGGACATCGTGTCAAGTACATTGTCTGTTTTTCATGCATTGCTGAAGCTCTTAATGTGCAAGTCGATCTCCCCTTGGGGCAACAAATGACTTATTCTCTTCTATCTTCAGCTGTTTAAAAAGTGCCAAAGGCTGTGCCAGGATCATGTTCTTGTTCACCTGTTGTTAACGTTATAGAAACAAGACTACAGATCAGCATGAGGGGTTCTTCAGTTTCATAACCTGTCTCAACTGTGAGAGAGCTGTCAGACGATATGTCAAACGGAAACTTTTTAAATATCCCCCACAGAGTAATGGATGAGAAAAGGTTAACTCATGGCATGACTCGTGATGAGCAGTGAAACCGCTGCGTGCTTCTTGTTCAGGCACCTCGCCGTCCTTTTCACTCATGTGGTTTCGGGGCGTTTGGGTGCTCGAGAGATGGTAGGAAAATGCTTATCAGTCTAAAAATCTGTGGTATTCTTGGAAGTATTCATGCTAGTTTGGCAACATCCTCTCCACCCAGTGATTTGTGTTTTCCACGAGTGGGCAATAATCAAGTAGGTAATTAGAGTGTAGAAATAAGAAGAAAGGGCAAAGAACGGACTCATACTGCTGTGTACATGACAATATTATCATTATCAAGGGCGTAGGTTTGGTTTCAGAAGTTGGGAAACACAGTGAAGTCTAGGGTGCTTTTACCAAAGTCATGTTAATCCAACAACAATGAAAGGCTATGTAAATTCCTGGATCAATTTAGATGATTCACAGGGACCTACCGACATCTTCGGCTAGAAACTGTTCTTCGGAAACCACAAGACCGAGCAATGCGGATATACAAGCCGTTGTTGTGCTACGGACAAGAAGCAAAGTGGCATTTGCCGAACACTTTCACACCACTCTCACTCACCTCTTATTCCACTTAGCTTCATTCCAGATGGCCATGTCGTTGTGAAAATATCCGTCTATTGGAATGATCATATGAGATGAAGAAGAAAAATGAGAAGAGCCTTCGGTTTGTGCCTTCTTGACTTTACTTGTTGGCTTGCTTTCTTGCTTTCTTCACTTCTGATTTCCCCAAACTGCCCGACTGCTGACCATCGACTTGGTGCGTCAGGGCCTTTAAACGTCAGAAAATGGTGAAACTCTGCCCCACACAATATCTTAGAGCACACGGTTAAATGATCAAATGTCTTGTTTTGACAGACCCACAGTCCAAAATCCCTAAAATATTGTATTTGCTGTATTGTAAGACCAAAACAGCTGTTAATTATCACATTTGAGAACCTCAAATCATCACAAGTTTATCATTGTTGCTTGAAAGAATGACTTAAACGGATCATCCATTAACATCATAGTTCACATTTAATTTTCTTTTGATCGGTTAATCTGCTAATTGTTACCGCTCTATTTGCATACCAAAGAACTACTTTTTAACATGCTTTTAGCAACATACTCCATCATAGCACAGCCTGTAAATAGCCTGAGGGACAAAAAAACGAGACAAAAAAGATCCATAAAGTCCATTTGTGCTGCTTGTAAAGTTTATTACTGTTAACACTCATTAATATACGATATAAAGGCGACCCAGATGAGCGCATCGGAGGACACTGTTAGAGAGATTTCAGTGAGGAAATCAAACTGAAATTGGAAAAATTGGGGACAAAAGGATGATTTTGAAAAGTCAGATTATTCCCAGTGAAAATGGCGCCTTTGTTCATTATTAATCTATGCTGTATGTTTAAGCTTTTACAGGAATCCAGTGTTGTGAGGGCTGGGTAAGACGAGGCAAGTTTATTTGTGAAGCACCGTCCACAACAAGGCCATTCAAAGTGCTTTATATGCAAACATAAAAGGCATAATAAAATGATAATGGCTATCGGTCGCCGATTAATGCAGAAGTTATTAGCTTGTCTGGGTCTGTTTTTGTCACTCGTTGCTCTTTCTGTCTCTGGTTATACTTTCACTTGTGTGTGTGGAGGAGTAATATAATTACCTCTGCTCTGATTCCCCTGATTTGATCAACAGTAGCTCCTGGGTTTCATATTCCCTGCACTGATGCCTTTGACCATCAAAGACGGCCAAAGAAAACACTGGACGTTCCTTGTTTGTCACGCATCCTGTCTGAAGTTAATTCACTTTGCCCGCTGCACTCACATCTCACCAAGAGAGAGACACAGTGATGTATGCCATGCCTGGAAGTAGGTCTGCATGATATATATCGGTTCAGCATCAACATTGCGACGCGCATGCGCCATGGTCACATTGCAGGACATGCGATGTCAGCAAATTAAATCAAACACATTATGCTACAACTTTTTCGCAACCAAAGAAAATACGGTTTTCATTTTCCACAACTAATCCAGTGTTTTCCATTAATTACCTTCAGTCTAGGTAAGCCCGCCACAGTTTCCATGCTTCCAAGAGATGGGCACCCGGTGTGGGAGGATCCTCTCCGCGATGCTGGCTGGCCCTCACCGGGCACATTTCCTCCATGTGCGCCGTTACTAGCTATAGTAGGTTGGCTTGGAAAGGCCCGTGGTGAAGGTTGCTCGCGGCTCCGACCGTGAGCTTTACAGCACCCCTCGCCCGGACCTCGTCACTTTTCGGGCCCGCGGACTGAAGCCTTGGTTATAATCCCAAATGGACGCGTACATGGACAGCTGTGGACACCACTGACGCGTAGTAGTTCTGTTTATACTGTCCGTCTGAAGGACGCGTTCCACACACGAGCAGTAGTAATAGGACAAGGCCGCACGGTCACAACCAATTTGCGGTATGCAGACGATCTAACAGAGCCGACGCGTACATCTTCTGATGATGACATTTACGTCACACGGACCCTAGCAGACCCTCACGGACCCTCACAAACGTGGAAAGTATAACCTCAGCTTTAGTGCTCGCTGCGCCCTTTCTCCCCGCAGGGAGTGACAGGCTCCCGGCACAACTGTCAACCAAGGCAGACTGCCTCGGTGAGGGGTCCGTGGCGATGTTGGAAACCAAACCAACGAAACAAGGAGCCTGTCTCGTTAGCCATGCTTTGTGGGTTTGACTTTTTTGCTGTGTCATCACCATTCACATCTATACAACCAATGTGTTTATGATTAGATTGTTTACAAGAGCACAAAATTGTATATCTAGCCTCTTCATTTTGCTCTCTAAGTGCACCAGATTGATGCATTTACCTTTTAAAATGTAGCCTACAACATTTAGGGTGAATATTTCTGTATTTTTTTATATCTTAATCTATATCATAGAAAAAAAAATGTCAGTTTTTTCCATTATCTTGCAGCCCTTCTTGGAAGCATTCACAGAGCATCAGAGAAAACATTTACCTTGTAAAACTCAACATGTTGTAAAATAAAGCATTTTGTGTTAAATGTTTTATAGATGTCAGCGCTTTAGGGTCCTAGTTGTTGTTAGACCCAGTTCGCCCGTTGGCCTTTTCCTTGATCAGTTCCACTGTATGTGGCTCGGTTGGTTAAAACTTTAATCAGCCCAGTGGAAAGTTGGAAAAATTGGTGATATTTGTATTAATGTTGGACAATTATTCTCTCAGATGTTTCCTTATATACAAAAATAAGGGACAAGGTGGAGACGGCAATCACCACAATGTACATTGGACACCTCCGAGTGTATTATCACTGTATGTACCATGGACACTCTCACTGCTGCTCTTTGTTTGTTGTTTGGTGTCCTTTTTCAACAATCAAAAACTTATTTTTTCCAAGACCATGTTTGTTTTTTATTGTGTAACTCTGCAGCAATGGCCTCCACTGTTGATTCTATAGAGCGTTTATTATTTCATCAGCTCCTTCACTGAACTCAGCTCCTATAAACCGGAGAAGGACGGCTGACTTGTTGGCATCAGTTCAGCCGAGTGAACCTTAATTTCACATATAAAATAAGGCAATGAAAACTTAACAACTAAGCAAATGTTTTTCATAGTATATTGTAAAGTGTAATATGAGCAAAACAATTAGGGTTTGCAGTTTGTTTCAAATTCCTAAGATTAAAAAGGAAAGACATGAGCTGTATGTGGCGTTTGCTCATATCCTTTATCTTTATTATGTCTGTTTTTTACCCAGCATGATGCGTTTCCTGTTTTAGCGCTGACACACACTTCAGATGAGTCTGTTTCATGTCCTTACTTGAATAGATGTGCCTCCATCAGTAGGAACATTGTGTCAGCAGCAGATGACCCAACAAACAATAACTCAATATTTATGACCTCCGTTGAGAATATCACTCTGTTCTGGGGATAACTAGTGGTGCTTTCAGAATATTTTCAAAGAAATATTATCATTATCACCTCAGGTGTCATGGCCATACAGATTGATACATTTATCACTCCGTTAAAACGTGGTACGGTTTACTTTGAATGTCACACATCACTCTTAAAAACCACAGCTATTATGTTGATGGGTAGTCAAATGATTTGTGTAGTGTAGTTGCAGCCTTTTCTGTGAATAAACAATGAACATATTAGTTGTTTAAATTTGTGTTTTTATAAATTTGATATTATCTTCTCTTTCACCGGTATATTCGCCCACGACATGGATTTGACAATACCGTCAATACCGTGATAAACACACACACATTTTGGTTTTGTGATTTACTATGGTTATGTACAGGCTACCACAGTTCTGTTTCGTTGTGGAAACTTTTGTTTTTCATTAACAGGTTAGAGCAGCCATACGGACCGCCTGAGCAGCGCGGCTGCAGCCGCTGAACTGCTGCGGCTCGTACGTGTGTGGTTTTCACACAGACAGCATTGCTGCTGCGTAGATGCTTCTTCAAGCCATCAACAGATCATTTTCGTTGTCTATTTTTGCTGAGAACTACGCGCACCACGCGGAAAAAATAGGGGACAAACAGCTAATCTCTAGATGAGCCGCCCGCAGTCGAGCCGCGCTGCGCACAGTCCATGTGTCTTCTGTACAGTCATAGTCCAACAGATCGTACGACCTATATTATCAAAATCTTTCTTCATGTGGGTTAAGATGTGATAGGTTATGTCAGCTTTTGTCTTCTTCAAAGATGTAAATTCTTTTAAATGTAATGTAATTCCCAGTTTGGCTGTGGTGAGAACAGCAAATATGTGAAAAAAACATAATTTTTTCCCAAATATTCTTTATTGCTGAGATCCATGTCACTCGACAGTTAGCCACAGTTCACTCACAACTGAAAACTCTCTTAAGCTATATCCCCTTACATTGCCAATAGAAAGAAAAGAGGTAGAATCATGTTTTGAGTGGAGTAACCCTTTTAATTTTGTAATATCGTGATATAATACCGTCACAAACCAAAATAAATACAGTGATATGCATTATAAGTCATATCGCCTACTACTAACTGAGACACTGTGATTTACATTAAAAATAAACTTACTGTGATAAAAATAAACTTTATTTAGATTAGTGAATTATGTTAGCAAATACATAGATTCCAAATAACTTCACCAATAAGGGGATCTGATTGGCACCTGGGATGAACACAACGACATCAAATACACACAGAAAGCTGAAGAATTATAAACTACATCCATAAAAAATGAAGAGCAAAAATGCATATTGACCTCAAATGTCAAACAAGCTATGTTGATGATAAACCTTTTTAAAATACACAAAAGGATAAATATTCAAATAATGACCAGAATGTGGAAAGGTCTTAACAAGTCCTGCTAAGTAGTGAAAGACATTGACACGGCACATCGCAGACTGACATCTTATCTTTTCTACCACCAACACTAAACCAACAGCTTCTCAGCTTCTACCGGTCCACGTTTTTTTTTCCCACCACAAAAGTCTGTTATTTGTACAGACTATCACGCAAACCAACAAACTCAACCATACCTAGAGACTGAACATGCTGCACTTCTGCATCTGCCGTCTGTCTTCCTCAAAAGACTTAGGAGAAAAAAAGATTGCTGACAGCTTTTAGTTTGAAATCCAGCAGAATAATTTGAGACCCTGCTGTTAATCCTCTTGTGATCGACCTTTGGATGCTGACCCAGTCTTTCCGAATCATTTGCTGTAAACCAGTTTGCTGTGTTAAAGACATTTCCAGCTTTCATAGAAGCTCTCAGTCTCGCTTGTCATTTGGTAAACAGTTTCTGTTATAAAGGGAAGATTTATCTTAGTGCTGGAGAGTTTTATGCATCGAAAGGTGTCAGAGTGGCAAGGTTTAGCTCCGAGTTTCATTTGCTGTTTGGATGTCTTTTTATAGCCACTTGAGAATGTAACAGACAACTTCTGTTCACTTACAAACACACACACATACACACACAAACCCACACACACCCCCACACGCACACACACACCCACACAAAGACATGCTGCGCTGGCAAACTGAGGACTGAAAGTGAAGCTGCTGTAGGAAGTGATTATACTGCTTGTTTCCTGTCCATGTTTTTAGCAGTTAGGTAGCTGTTGTAGAGCTGCAAAGGAAATGTAGTATCAGGTCGGTGGCGTGCTGACTAGATGTCGCAGCACCGTGTATTGTGGAGCATTTCATCAGGCGATGCTGGCGGTTTCATTAGTGGAGGGCTGCTGACAGGAAGAAATGTTTATCAGCGTTTGTGAAACAGTAAGTAAGAACACATCTGATACATAAAACATGTATATTTTGTTTTTAAAGGTATGTAGAACCATGTAAAGTGTAATTTGTTCTTGTATGTGTTTTGGCTGGACTCTCATTAGAGTTTTTTTTGCTGCGGTAATAACATGTTTGCACATTAAGAGCGCTGTTTAGAGGAAGTCTGAATGAGTTCAATCACTGTAGATTTCCTACCTACTGTATGCTTGTATTTAGTCTGTATTTACTCTATTTAATTCTATCAAGGTTTATTTTAAATGTGTATGTCAATCGATTCAAATATTTAATCGCGATGAACTGCATGATTGTCCATAGTTAATAGCGATTAATCACACATTTTTTATCTGTTCAAAATGTACCTTGAGGGGAGATTTGTCAAGTATTTAATACTCTTATCAACATGGGAGTGGGCAAATATGCTGCTTTATGCAAATGTATGTACATCATTATTATTGGAAATCAATTAACAACACAAAACAATGACAGATATTGTCCAGAAACCCTCACAGGTACTGCATTAACATAAAAAACATGCTCAAATCACAACATGACAAACCAACAGGCAACAACAGCTGTCGGTGTGTCAGTGTGCTGACTTGACTATGACTTGCCCCAAACTGCATGTGATTATCTTAAAGTGGGCATGTCTGTAAAGGGGAGACTCGTGGGTACCCATAGAACCCATTTTCATTCACATATCTGGAGGTCAGAGGTCAAGGGACCCCTTTGAAAATGGCCATGCCAGTTTTTCCATGCCAAAATTTAGCACAAGTTTGGAGCGTTATTTAATCTCCTTTGCAGCAAGCTAGTGTGACATGGTTTGTACCAATGGATTCATTAGGTTTTTTTAATTTCATTTGATGTGAGTATCTTCTCTCTAGCTTTTAAACTGCGTCCACTACAACCTAAAAATTGCAAGTTGTGTTACTGCGTTACAGAAATTAGTGGCGTTAAAACGAATTTGCGTTAACACGTTATTATCGCATTAACTTTGACAGTACTAGTGTTTGGTTTTGCTTTTGACCTGTTATGTTGATAGAAGTTAGTTTTTCCCCTCTAGATGATCATTTGTAAAGACATCCATACGTATAATGTGCTGCTTTCTTGGTAGAACTCTAAAAAAACGATACGAATCTGAAGCTGCTTTTTGTTGGTTCACTGACAGCAAACTTTCAATTGTTAGAGTGAAAAACCAGATACTTTTGCTCATGTTAACAGACAGGAATCAAGATTATGATGACATGAAAAATCCCCTCTTCAACTCACTGCCCTAGCACTTTTTCCTTTTCTGTTTATCAGTTTCTCATCATACCGGCGTCTACTCAGTAGCTCTCAGGAAGCGGTTAACCTTGATGCAGGATGGTACAGACTGAGGTCTATGAGGTCTGTAACGGAGTACAAAGCAAATGGAAAATTGAGACTGCAACACAGTCATTTAGATAATAATGGAAAAATTGGCCTCCTTTCTCATAGAGGTATATTTGTCCCCTTTCCTGACCCCTTTAAAGGCATCGTCTTGATGGAGTGTATATCATGCAAATGAATGAAAGAAAATGGAGCGATTACGAGATGAAATATTGTTCTCATTTTAGTTTCACCTTGGATGTGAACCGGAGAGTGTTTGGTAGAACAGAAATATGATTTGATTTACATCTGACAGAGGATGGAAACATGTGACAAGGAAACCGTTATGTTCAGCATTAAAGGAGTTTGTTAGTATATTGTTTCCTGGTATTTTGAACTTGGGTCTCTTTAACTAGGCCACCAAAATGCATCTCTGTGCACTTTGCTGTGGTGCATCGGATCAATGCTCACTTTTGAATGTCGGTGTTTCCCCAGTGCATCTTTCCAAAGATTTATTAGAAGTATAAAGCTGCATCAAACTACTTTGCTGATGTGTTTAATAAAGTTTCAGGTTGTAAAAGTTTGTGGCTTTCTCTCTCTCCTCACTCAGGACGTTTACTGCTGCTGAAAGGATGATGATGATGATGATGGTGATGATGATGATGGAAGGAGGCCATGGCCGAAGGTGCAGCCCTCGCTAGAATAATACTTTCCCCCCTCCCAAAGTCACCCCTCCGCCATCCATCCACCACTGCCGTCCCCCCCTCCGGCGCCATGGCCAACCACCTGGAGCTGATCCAGGAGCTGCAGCAGCTGGACAAAGTGCCCAGTCTGGAGAGGCTGCGGACGGCCCAGAAGCGGCGCACCCAGCAGCTGAAGAGATGGGCCGTGTACGAGAAGGAGATGCAAAACAAGAAGCGGAAGGCCGACAAGAAGGGACGCAACGCCAGTAGCCTCCAGCAAGCCGAGTCCAAGAGGCACGTGTCGTTCGCCGCCAGCGTGGCGCTCCTGGAGGCGTCGGCCAGGAACGATCCAGATGAAGGTAAGAGGCAGTAAAGCATATTTATTATGTGTACAAATTAGAAAATAAAAGATTTATGAGGAGATGTGCACGGTGTAGTGAAAACGATAAATTACACAAGTGCTCCTGACCACACCGAAATCTAACCACAGTAGATTTATTCTCACTGTAACGAGGCAACACACTGAAAATATGTGCCGGGGGTTCCGTTCACAAGATCAGAGTCAGACCCGGCACAAAGCTCAGTGACGCCACATTTGAATAATGACTCTAATTTCAGCCTAACCACGCTACTTCAGCTGGATATCAAAATGCCAAGGTCAGGGAAACGATTAGCCGGGCCTGCCCACTTAAACTGCCAGTGGATCTCACTCAGTTCGAGCTGAATTTGTTCTGCTCGCAGACTGTTTTATCATTGTGAAATAATGGAGTTGTCACACTGAGATGAAACACTGCCAGTCTTTTAATTAAAATTTCTACGGATGGTGCCCCCCCCTATTTGGAGATAATAATTGTTTTCCTCTAGTACAAACAGTCCCACGATGCCGTGGTAGTGCTAACAGTGTGTCAGTGATGCAGGAATGATAACAGGCTGCTTATCATCGAGATACGACATCTAATTTAACTCCACTTTAACTTGAAATTAGATTGAGCTTTTTTTTATCATTGTAAATACAGCCCATGGCTGTGCTACTGTACATTCTTTGCTTGTGCAAGCTGTCGTTACAGATATGGAAACAGCCACAAGGCTGATGTGCAATAGCAGACGCAGCTCTGCACTACGTGTATACACACATACACACATATGCACATGGTTTGTGAACTTGCATGTATAAGCTCCCGCTGGTGTGAGAGTCAGTGGACGTTTTGGGATTTGTGTTGTCGTGATAACCTGCTGGATTTTTATCACGTGTAACCTAAATGAAGATCTGATAAAACCAGCAGGCGATAAGAGGATATCATCTAATTGGCTCTTTCCATACTAGAAAAAAAACGTATATCTGTTGTGTTGTCGTTGTTGCTGATTCTGCTCCTGCTGCCTCATTAGACACAGAGAGAGAGGTGGTGTTGTGTGAGCGAATTTGGAAATGGTTTGAATAGCATTAACAGGGATTTTTGCCGCACGCTGCTGTGCCTACTGTAGTTCCCAGAAAGTCTGCTGAGCCAATTAGACTTTGAACCAGGATGTTGTGGCTGTTGGCATTCATGTAAGCCTTTAGTTTGAGAAAACCACACGAGGTGGCCGGGGAACATGCAACATCTACTTATTTACTGTCAGTTTCAGGAAATATTTATTTAACAAGACTTCCTGTAATTCTTAGAAATATATTCTATGTATTCAAGGTCAGATTTAAGACGTTGAGATATTCGTGAATCATGGTGCAAAGTAAATGAAAAAGGGCAGTTTTTATGTGCCATTTTTCCAGTTTTGTGAGGACAGACAAAAGATATGAGTTTGTACACTCAAAGAAGGCCATCCCTTTTTTGAGCGTACATATTTGGCGATTTATAAAATGGAAATATTTTTCATGACTAAACCTCATCATTAAACCTGCAGTGGGCAGAATGTTTTTTGCATCACTGGCCAAAAATACCATAATAACCTTTCAGCATATTGTAATTCAAGTGTTCTGAGAGAGCCCGTGATGGGAGACTTTGGTCAATCACAGGTCATTTCAGAGAGAGAGCGTTCCTATTGGCCGTTCATTCAGTGGAGGCAGCTGTCAATCCTTCGCAAACTCCAATGAAATGGTCAAACTAGGCAGCGCTGATCAAACCGTAATGCCTATCTCTCTCCTCAGATGTTTTCAGAAACATCTTGTAGTGTACTGTTTTGCTGTAAAATTAGAAAGTTTGCTCCGGCTGATGGGCGGTGTTTGGTATTTCCTCAACTGATCTCAACATGGCTGCCAGCTCACAAACTTTGCTCCAATTCTACCCACTGCAGCTTTAAAGCAAGTACCTCAACTTGAGTTTGTCCCGTCTGTAACCTTGACCAAATAATATTAGAGATTCTGGTTACGTTCCGAATCACACTTTTTGTTTTTGTTTTTAGTACATACTGCAGCTGCCCTTACAAAGTATGTGCTGTTGCATGCAGTATGCATACAATTGGGACATAGGCCTAGTACTTATTCATAACATTGCGCTTTTAACCTTGACCCTCTTGTTCATATATCCACTGCACAGGAGGATTGTGGGTCAGAATAGCCAGAAAAGCATGCTGGCTTGCATACAGCAAAATACGACCGGATGTAGTAGGACATCCTGGTATTTTCTGGCATGCATACTATGTATTGGGACATACTAAATCTCTTTCTGGCATACTAAATAGCATGGTATTATGGGTATTGAAACACACAGTATGTTTTAGTGTGGGGTCAGGGTTTTGCATATTGATACAGTAGGATGAACAATTGTAGAAATATCACTAGACTGTTGCTATAGATTTATTAAACATTTGCAGTAAACTTGCTTTGCAATTATAGAAGATACAGTATTTTACATTTTCAGCCACACAAGCACAATGGTTGTAGGGAATGCAATGTCAGTCGGTCGTCTTTTGTCGTATATTTCAACATTTATTGAATTGTGATAACTTTGGTGAGCCCAAGTTTTCCTCCAGCGCCATCATCAGTTCAAATTTAAAATTTATTTTTGACCTCATACTGACAAAACTAATGACATCAATCTCAGCTGTACTTTGTGTTTTCTGCTAATTACCAAATCTTAGTATGCTAACAAGCTGAACCAAGATGGTGCTACATGCTAAACTTTATACCTGCTACATGTTAGCATTATCATTGTGAGCGACTACAGCCGCACAAAGCTGCTAGCATGGCTGTAGACTCTGAGTGTGTTCCAATCCGCATACTTCTGTACTACATACTCATTATTTTGAGTGCATAGTGCTGTTCCAATTGGGTAGTACGGCAAATGCAATGCACTCAAAGTACCCGGATGTTGTACTCAAAACGGTCAGATCGTTGAGTTTGGAACGCTGGACACTTTCCACACTCAACTGCGTCCATCTTGGCTACGTAGCGGAAAGGGCGGAGCCACGACCACTATTCAAACATCCGTAGATAACAGAATAAAACAATACAATACGTAAACATACCGGCGCATTTTCAGCCAACATGAGGACACATCGTAGGCGTAGGCGACGACGTTGGAAACGTAATTTCCACTCTGCTTTCATTTTTTTTCGGAAGATATTTTGGCGGGTAGCAAGCCGCGGTGAAATGTTGCGATCGTCATTTCCGGTCAGTGCGCCGCAGAGTATTCGATTTGAGACGATCCTACCCCGCTTAAATTTACGCACTACTCAAGTGAGTACAGAGTGCACACAGTGCACTACATTGAAGTGTACTTCAGGAAGTACGTGGACTGGAACACACTCTGTCTTGTTCTTATGTTGCTTTTTTTTATATAGTGTATATCATATCATACTGTATATTTCAATATGAACATAACATAATTTCATTACATTTGGAACTGCAACTAACTTATTTTCATTGTCGATAAATCTGTCGATTATTTTCTCGATTTATCAATTAGTTGTTTGGTCTATAAAATGTCAGGAAATGGTGAAAAATGTTTATCAGTGTTCCCCAAAGCCAAAGATGACGTCCTCAAATGTCTTGTTTTGTCCACAACTCAAAGATATTCAGTTTACTGTCATAGAGGAGTAAAGAAACCAGAAAATATTCACATTTAAGAAGCTGAAATCAGAGAATTTCGACTTTTTCTTTTTTTTAAAAATGACTCAAACTGGTTAATTTATTATTAAAATAGTCAGTGATTAATTAAATAGTTGAAAACTAATCGATTAATAGTTGCAGCTCTAGTCCATTATCACTTTAAAGATGCCTTCAGGTATTAGGTATAGTTTCAACCTCCGTATCTGTGAAGCCCAGCAATGTGAATAATAAACACACTTTTACATGTTAGTGTTCAGCTCAACTGTGTTCACATTTGATGTAATTTTCACGCATCTGAATAAATCTTCCGGCCAGCGTCTCTCCGTGTGCAGCTTTGGACACATTGAGAGCAGATTTCTTTGCTTTGGTTTGAGCATCACTGATAACTGGCCTGCAGAAGCTTTGTCAGTTCTTCTTACTGCTGACGGTGCCTGGGCGTAGAAATATTTCCCAACAGTGCTGTTTAATGAGGGTGACCATGAAAGAGGCAGAGAGATAAAAAGGAAGGGAGACAGGTTGTAGCGGTGCCCACACAGCTCCAGTGGCAGCTGGCTAGCTCAGGAGTCTGATAATCTCCTCTCTCTCATTCCCTCTGGTCCCCAAATGCTCGATCAAGCATCGTGACTCCACACGCTATGCTGCTCAATGCACACAGGCTCCGGGCTTCCTTTACAAAAGCACTATGTGACAGTGTCATTTATTTTCTTGTTAGAGAAGAAGGTTATGTAAAAATAGAAAAAATGAATGTAGATGATGATGCAAATTAGTTAGGTATCTTAGAAAAACAGCACATCAACACTGACTTTCATATTAAGATACATTTTCATATATCACACCCTAATCTGCAAGAACAGTGAATAGCAACGCCAACATGTGCAGTGGAAAGTTCCAGATGTGTCGAGGAGTAAAAGGAGCCATCCATCACCGCTTTTTCATGAAAAAGAAAGGAAAGGAAGGGAGGGAGAAGTAAAAACAACGACAGAGAGAGAGAGGCTGAGATTGACTTTGACCTGAGGCTGACTCCACCGGCCTCCAGGCCATAATAAGATGAGAGGTTGGATTGGCTGGACCGACTCCTGCTTAATCCCTGATTGGCTGGATCGACTGAGATGTTTCCTGTGATTCTTTCACTGATTTCTCTTCTGTGTGGTTGCAGCCAGAGCAGCTCTGTGTTGACCGGAGGGTATGTGTGCGAGGCGAGCACACACTGACAAATCTGTGTGTGTGTGTGAATGTTTTCATTAGTATTCATGTTTTATGGATGGGGTATTTACTGTTTTTTGTGTACTTTGTAAGCTTCACTGCATCTTGAGCAGTAGATTGTGTTATTGAAACTAGGATCTGTGAACAATGTAGGTGTGCTGTGCATTGTATGCTTGTGTTTAAGTGTGTATATTTGTGTGTGTGTATGTGTGTGTGTGCATCAGGGGTGGGCAATTTCCAAAATCTTCTATCATGGTATATGTCATTTTATATCACGATACAGTAATTGTTCTGTAAATTCAGTTAAGAAATGGTTTAAAATAATCACACCATACTTCATCACATTTGATCATTTTCTTCTTTTATTTGGAAGTTTCATATGAAACAAAAACAACTGCCTCACATGAGACAACACTTGAGATAAAAAGAAAATACTGGCGTTTTAAGCTGACATAATAGGTCGTGTCTAAAAGGTAACTCTCAAATTGCGAAAACTCTTGCAAGACTCGCTGCCCAACAACTTACCCTAACCTTAACTTTTCAAGGTCAATGCCCAACTTTAACCATCTCGCGAGAGTTTTGTGTGTGTTACCTTCTAGACACGACCCACAAAACACTGTCAAAATAAACTACGTGTGCAAATGTCTGGTAATCGTGTAACCAGAGTTCTTCCTCGTTTTTGGTTGGTTGGGATGCTCTGTATTTACAACTTCACTCTCCTCCATGTCTGCCCAAACCACGTTACCTTGTGAGGAAGCTGCATTCGCAATCGCGGGAATCACAAGATCATGCACAATCTTGTGTGTATCACGCAGAATTGCTACCGTGGTGGAAACGGTTTCGCCAAAATTTCTACTGGTGGACACATTTCTACTGTTGCATGGTATATACCGTCATATCGGCCAACCCTGGTGTGCATGTGTAAGTGTGTGAGTTCTGTTTTCCCTCCTCGTCATTATAACTTCCCCACTGGAAGCTGTGGGAGTTGACTCACCAGGCCGTGAGGAGATGCAGATATATCGTAAAGCAACAGAGGACACAAAGTGTACTCCAGCAGAAGATGCTGTTGTGGTGGTCGCAGGATGGAGAAAGGGAAAAACTGAGAATATTTGAGATTGAATGAATGTAAATAAAGTTTTCAGTGTGTGTTTTTCCATAGAGAAATGTGTCTGTATGTGTGCTGCTCTATTCAAAGGCCCACTGAGGAGGCTTTGATGTGAGGAGATAAGAAAGGAGGGAACAGTAGGTAGGGGAGGATGGGACGGAAAGGGATGCATCCTGACTCTGAGCCCATTTCTTTGCCCTCCGGCTGCCAGCGTACTGAACCCTTCTGCCCCCTCGCTGTGATGAGGGCTGATGGCTGTGAATTATTGTGAAGCACCTCTGTGTATCTCTGTGCGGCTCTCTGGCTATTGAGACTGATCGGTTTTCTCCTCTCCAGAGACGAGCTATCCTGCAGAGGAGCAGCTATCAGGGTCAGAGAGGACGGTCATTACACACACACACACACACACAGTGTGGATTGACCTGACATTTACTCTTAACAGTGCTGTGTTATCTGATGAAGTTGTCAAACACCTCAGATATCACTAAAGGAGTCAAGACTCTCTGCAAAAAATATGAACCACTAACGTTTGTTTAAGAAGTTGAATTCTACAAATGTAACACATGAAAGAAGACATATTACAAAATGAATATTTAAGTTCACATTCATGTCAGTTAGCAAATTCTCATCCAGACGGACTTGCAAAGCTGCTCAGTATTCATAATTAAGGCAAAACCATCAGGTCAAGTCAATGTAAACATTTGGTGAATGAATCATCCCAGTGATTATTAGCTGAGTGTATGGTAGGACTGCAAAATTATGGCCAAAATGATAATCACAATTATTTTTGATCAATATCGAGATCACTATTATTTATCGCGATTATTTATCACGATTATTCATTAATTTTAGCGATTTTGATTCCACATTTAAATACACTGAACACTGCTTTCACTTCCATGTTGTGCTACATTTCTGCTAATGTACATATGTAAGGCTACACGATGTTGGAAACAAATTTGTAGGCTACATTTTAAAGTTAAAATCTTGAATCTGGTGCACTTGAGAGCAAAACTAATTGACTAGATAAACAGTTTTGTGCTTTAATCAACACATTGGTTGTATAGATATGAACGGTGATGACACAGCAAAAAGTCACACTCACAAAGCGTGGTAAACAAGACAGGCTCCGTGTTTCAAGGCGAGTCGGGTGGGTTGCAGACATCGTCGCAGACCCCGGTTGACTGACCCCAGAAGCAGCGGTGTCCCGCCAAGTGGCATCCCTGAGGGCTGACGAGCCCAGAATTCAGAGGGACAAAATGAGTAAACAGTATGTTAGGCTACTCTGGACTGCAGCCGCAACATCCTGGAAAGTTTTTGACAGACTGCCTTTGTAGGGAGCGCTCGCAACGGCTTGACAGCTCTCCAAAAGTGAAGCCAAAACATTTCGATCGCCAGCTGGTTGCTAGCTGTTAGTTTAGGAGGCGCTTGATTTTATATGCAGCTGAGTTTTCTATGAGCGGAGCACGCATTTTAAACGTCAGTATCTCAGACGATCATGTTCATTTAATTGTGGGAAGCCAAAATCATGATCGCGATTAAGATTCGATTCATTGCGCAGCCCTAATATACGTGAGTGAAAAGGTCGTTCACAAATCCTGACTGCTGTCAAAGTGTCCTTGAGCAAGACACTGAACGCTGAGGTGCTCCGGATTGATCATCTGACAAGCAGTTCTGGTTGAGTATACTGATGCCTTAAACTGCTTTACACTGCTTGTAATTTAATGTTTCTATTTCATACACCTTATATGGGCGGCACGGTGATTCAGTAGTTTGTCGCCTCACAGCAAGAAGGTCCGATCCCTGGTCCGGGCAGGGCCTTTCTGTGTGGAGTTTGCATGTTCTCCCCGTATTCGCATGGGTTTCCTCCCACCACCCAAACATACCCCTCCTGAGCATGAGATCCAATCACAAGTGGTCACTCGAGACGTATGTGGAGGCGCGATCTAATGCCAGAGGCCTGTACTACGAAGCGAGTTCAACATACCCAGGGTATCTTCTCGTTATCTGGCTTAACTAACCCTAACAAACGAGACTCAGCTTAGCGGTCCTACGACGCTGGTTATCAACTCGGTAAATCCATCCAGTGTTTCTCAATACTCAAAAGTCAGATATAGTCGTCTAGATGAGGCAGTGGTATTATAAAAAACTTTCAGAATATAATGGATGAATAGATTTTACTTCATTATGCCCTTAGGTAATGAGACAGCGTGTCTGACTATTTCTGCCTTCTTTCAGCTGCGTCCCCGTCTCCGGCTGTGTGAAACAAACTTGAGAGCAAGTAAAAAAATAAATATAAAAACATAATTCAAAGCGGTAAGCACCTACGGCATACAGCCAGCTGTCCGTCCTGTATTTGTCAGTTTAAACTGTGTGGTTTTTAGCCTTGGTTATGACTTTAACTTCTTCATATTTGTGTTATATTATCATACGAGCCACGCACCAAGCTCTGCAGTGCTTTTATAAACTTTTATAACCTGCTCTGGTGCAGGTTAGGTGTTCAGCATAAGTTACCATGGTGATCTGATCTACCGTGGTAAGAAGTGAACCACCGTTGTAGGATGGAAAACCCTGAAGGGCTCACCCTGAAGTTACCTCGCTTAACCCAAATCCTGCTTCGTAGTAATGACCCGAGGTGTGAACTGACGTACTTAGAGCTGTCCACATGTGATGGGATCACCCAGGACGCATGTTAATACCAGGTCTGAACGGGGCCTCTGTTGTGACAATGTGATAATGTATCTTACCCCTCCCTGAACCCGGTCTGTGTGTGTTTCCCACCCCTGGACTCTATTTATTCACCCACTCACGTGGCAACACCCAGCTCAGTAATTACCACTTATTCCCTTCTTAAAATCATAACTTGTAACTTGATGTTTGAGAAGCCACGCTTTAAATCCATATTCCATTTTTAGCCTTGTGGCTTTCTTTTGGTTCACCGCTTTTTTTCCCCTGCCATATCATCACCATATAAATGCAGAGGAGGAATAACTCTAGATTTCAGGATAGAAAAATAACTCTAGCAGAGAGTATCGCCTCTTGGAAGGAGAATTCGCAAGTGGTTTTATCTCCTTTTCTTCTCTCTCTCTCTTTCTAGTTATTTGTGTGCAAATTAGGTCTCGGAGGAGCTTTTGTCTTCTTCTGCTGTCTTATTAGAGTGGTAAGGCCTTCTCCTCAGAGGCCACAGATAGGCTTAGCTGCTCTCAGGCATATGGCAGCAACACAGTGGCATTAAAAAGACACACAAGACTAGAGTGAGAAGAAGACGAGTGCAACACGAGCAAAAATACATCACATCGGATGCAACTGGTTGTCAAAAGACACTGACCATAGGTATTGATGTCCGCTCTCTCTCCCTTTTGTTCATACTCAGATCATTCTGACTTCAGCGTTTTATTTATAAGAGGAAACACAGAACGATACAGTGTGTTGGCTAACCTTAATCTGCCAGTGGGGAGATTTAATTAACTCTTCTCATGGAGTTTGATAAGAAATGAGACTGAAAAGCACAGACAGTCATTAGGACCGTTGTGTCACTGACCTCTGTGTTAAAGTAAAGAAGTCTTTTCTGATTGTTTGAAGGGACTTCAGCAATACACTATACAATGCACAGTGGTGGAAGTACTAAAATGTTGTACTGAAGTAAAAGTAGCAATACCACAGTGTAGAAATACTCTTTTACAAGTACAAGTTATGCATTCAAATGTAAAAGTACAAAAGTATTATTAGCATCTAAATATACTTGAAGTACTAAAAGTAAAAGTACTCATCATGCAGAATGGGGCATTTCAGAATAATGTATATCATATCATTGGATTATAATTATTGATGCATTAATGTATTTGGCACTTTAAACCTGAAGTCGATAACTTTTAGCAAATATGATAAAAAAAAAGATTTTTTTATGAAAATGTTACTATATCATGAAAGTAGTGCATGATACAGGTAATCTGTAAAAAAATCATGTGCCTCTGTGTGCTCTAGTGCTCTTAATGGCATTTGCAAGATTTCACAGACCGGAGGAAAACAACCAATCAGAGCCGAGGATTCTCTACAGCAGCTGTCAATCACTGCTCGAGAAGCTCGTGAACTCAGATCAAACAGTCAAACTAGGCAGCGCTGATCAAATATGAATCAATATTCTGTTACTGTGATGCCTATTTCTCGCCTCAGATGTTTTCAAAAGCATCTTGTAGTGTACTGTTTAGCTGTAAAATGAGAAAGTTTGCTACGGCAGGTGGGCGGTGCTTGGTATTGGCTCGACTGTTTTCAACATGGCTTACGGGTCACAATGTCAGATATAGATGATATAGTGACAGTTTTATATTTACTCAAAGTGGAGCTAATTTTAACTGCTTTATATACTTTATCTTATAAGGCTTGTGAATTCCCCTGGGCATCAATAAAGTTTTATCTTAATCTATAATATTAAATCATAATTTATTTATTGATTATATTTTGTTTTATCCATCTCAATCTGCGAGGTAACTAGTAACTTAAGTCAAATAAATGCAGTGGAGTAAAAAATCCAATATTTAAACTTAAAAAAAATGTTAGTATGCTAACACACTAGCCTAAGACACGCCTGCAACATGTTAGCTTTGTCATTGTTAGCATGTTAGCATGTTTATATTAGCGTTTAGCTCAAAGCAACACTGTGCTCATGTACAGCCTCACAGAGCTTTAGACTCTAGCAGACTCTCAACAGCCTGCCTCATTAGAGCTGGGTGTGGAAACAAAATAAACTTTGCTGCAACATTTAACAGACAGAAAATGATTTATAGTAGTCAATTAAATGTCTCTGCTGTGGCTCCATTACATCTCAACACCCCCGATGTCTCATTTCTTTTAAAAAAAATAAAAAGATCCTCTTGTTTGATTGGGAGGGATGCACTTATAATTTTTGGTTGACAGCACTTATAAGTCTCTTTGGACAAAAAACATCTGCCAAATGAATGCAATATAATGCAACAAGATTACCCCCCGTTGACAAATCTGCACCTTAAACAGCTTCTCTGCTGTCATTAACAAGAGTAATGATCTGAACACATGAAACTAATCACAGGTCACAATATTAAAATCAAACCATGCATGCAGTGATGATCGCTCTGCACCGAGATCAGTGTTACTGCTCTCTGGTTTAGATTGCAATGATAATGTCGGACCAACACAAAAGAGAATGGGTAAACTTCCTTTTAAGTTGGCACTTGCAGACTTAAAAGGATGGACTTTTGAACCAGATTTACCAGCTAATAAAAGCTGCCTGAAGCTCGTTATGCACCACCACTTCTTTCAAATGCCTTCAAACACTGTAAAACATTTGATCTGTAAAGACCAGTTACATGAGATGTGATCCAGGGGCTCATTTCATGGCATGCAGAATCTAATGTGAACTATGTCTCCTTGTCCTTTTCTTCTATTTAGTGATTATTGATTATGAGGCCTTGAATATCTTCTGAGAATTATTGTTTGATTAGTTTTGTGACTGAGGATTGACCTATTTTAAACTATGCATCTACACACTCTGTTGTGCCCAAGGAACTTTTAAACAGCCACTGATTTATAAAGGATTTTTAACCAAGAGATGTTTTTGTTCAGAACTAGCCAGCGATCCGTAGCAGGAGGTTGTTTACTCACATGCTCAGCTAAGCCGATGTGACCTCTGACCTTTGACAACTGTAGCGTAAGCTGGCTAGTCTCTGTCGTGCATCATGTGTCGCAACACAAATCACAACAAGGGTGAGCAGTGTATCAGTACACAAGTGTGTGTGTGTGTGTGTGTGTCGATCTCTAGAAATGATGGTTATGGCTCTGTATCTTGCGGTGGCTCCGGGAGCCAAGTGAACTGCAGGTCAAGACGACACACGTGCAGCATTTAGAAAAAAAACACTGTATGGTGTGAAAACACAACCACAGAAATGCACAGACAACTACAGAAACGCTGCAGGTCGCACACAACACAACGGAAATGAGCTACAAAACAACAGAATTATCAGGGGACAGTAGATAAGACGAGTATGTTCAACACTTTTTAGTGTCGCCTTGAAACTTCTGTTAACTAACTAAACTATTTATTTCCAAATTTCCATTGTGTTCCGTGCGGGTTTCTGTTTTTTTCTTCATTTGTGTGTGTGTGTTTTGTCTATTTGTATGTTTTCTTAAGTTGCAGTATGTTGAGCTCTTTCAGATATCACTATTTGAGATGATGCACTTTTTTGATGTTAAACTATGTTGTGTATTTCTGTCGTCTTTCTGTCGCCTGATTATTATCGTCAACTAAAACTGAAACTACGGAAATAAGCAGTGAAAGATATTGTTAGTAAACTAAAACTAAATAAAAAAATTAAATCCTTTAAGAAAAACTAAAACTAAACTGAAACACTATTGCCTGGATTAAAAAAAAAAACCGGATAAAAATAAATTAAAATGAACATAAATTAGCATACATTTCCGTCAACTCTCGTGACATTGAACCACTGAAATTGAACGGACTTGACTTTCCAGGAGATGCTGCCATGCTGCAATTGCCTCACATCGGACATTAAAGTAGCGTAAAGATTAAACATTATGGCCATTCCTACACAGTTCTCCTACCATGCATTTTGTAAACAGTATGTAGCTACTTACAGCATGAGACATTATACCTGACAAAAACAAACTAAACAAAATATATAAAAACTAAACCTTTCTGAAAACCTGAAAGTAAACTAAAACTAGTAAACGCACTCTGAAAACGAAGTCAAACTAAATTGAAGAGTGAAAACTAAAATAAAATACAAACTAATTGAAAATTCAAAACAATTATAACCTTGCTGTCATCTTGTGCATGAACAATTTGTCGATTATTCAGTTAGTCGATGGATAGAAAATTAATTAGCAACATTTTTGATAATGGATTTGTCATTTAAGTCATTTCTTGAGCAAAGTAGCCAAATATTTATTAGCTCCAGCTTCCTGAATGAATATTTTATGGTTTTCTTTTCTTTCATGATAGTAAATTGGACATCCTGGTGCTTTGGACTGTTGTTTGAACAACTTACATGTCATATGGGCTTACTGTTTTCTGATATTTTATAGACTGAGTAATAACTTGATGATTATTTGCAAATATGTAATGCAGATTAATCAATAATAAAAAATAATAGTTGGTTGCAGCCCTAGATTATACCACCCACTATACTTGCATGTGATTGACCACTGACCAAAGGATTTCACCATAACACGGTGTCTTTCAGCCAGTTTGCTGTGCCGTTAGCTCAGACACGTTCACGTTCAGATCTGAGACTCAAATCTCAATTAAATCTATCAAGCAAAAATTCTGCATTTCCTGCGTTTAATCTACTGACGTATAACGCCACATGGCTCTTTTCTGGATGTTTTATTCATTCACTCATCAGACTGAAGATGAGTGCAACCATTTTTTACTACTCCTGCATCTCTTTCCTGGTGACTAAAATTAAGCCGCTTCACTTAAGGCCAAATCAAGGCTCCTTCACCACCAGCTCTTTGCATTTTTTCCTTTTTCCTCTCGTGCGATCACCGTTGATTTTATGTGACATTTCCGAGCAGTTGATTACTTAAGTGGGATTTGGCACTTCATGTGCCCCCGAGCAGAGCCGTGACAATGACGGGGTTGAGAGCCGCAGATAAAATATATCCTTGTGTGGGTAGTATCTATTGAATGCTTCTGTGATTAGGAGGACTAGTCTGACACTCCTGACATCGTTGGATTTTAGAGACTGTCGTCCTCACCTTTGCTGCTGTTACTATCGATATTCTTCTGTCTTTTCTTTCCTGTCAACTCTTTGTGATGAGGGCAGCGTTCAGGTCAACAGAACTCCTTTTCTCTCCTCTCTGCCAGTCTCTTTCGCTGCCCTCTTGCTCTGTCTATCTATGGCCGTTGCTGCTCTGCCTGGTACACACTGGCTCTGCTGTCTCCTCCCCACCGCCATAGTTCACGTGCCTCAGCCTGGGCAGATGGGACTGACTCATCCCGGTCATGCAACATCATTTGGGGTAAAAAGTTCTTGAAAAAAAAAAGTAAAAAAATACAATAGAGGAAGCAGTGTGAAGTATGTACAATGTGTGTGAATGTTAGGGGTGGGGAAAAAAAGTCTATCTTTTAAACCCCCTTTTTTTACGATTTTGAAATCTATTTTTTAATGCCAGAATCAATATGTGCTTCATTTGAGTCAATGTGGAGGTAGAAAAAAGTTACTGCTTTTATTCTTGTGGTCTGACTAACGTGACGTCCTATCTGTTCCGTATCCGTCAACCAAAACAAACTGCAGTCGACAGCAGTGAGCCGAAACGAAAAAGTAGAAAAGGCGGAGAGTCTGCGTGGATACGACCCGCACCCTGACATTTCCAAATCTAAAGTGGTAAACACCACACATACAGTAAATTATGGAAACACTTTGGGTTTCACACTTTGCCAGGAAAAGCGGAGCTAGACATCACGGCTAAAGCTGCATGCTAACTCTGTCATGGACAGGAAACGCTATCGGTTCGCGGTAACGTGCGGTCAAGCCAGCCGTCACTCGCATCTCCGTTGTCAAATTAGCCGACGCTACAAATGTAGAGCACCCATATACTGACATTTATGTTAAATACATTCAAACGGCCCCGATGGAGCTGACCATGGATGTTTAAAGAGAACGGAGCTAACGGTAAGAGCTAGTGACGGACTTGGAGAAGTTAAAATACCACTAATTTGTGAGGGAAATGGCTTTATTCTTTGATTTTGGGGTTTAAAAATTATAAATAGTGCCTGACAATGACTGATATACAATATTTGATTTCATGATATCTCTGACCGCATACATGCTGAAAATCAAACATTTTTACTGAATTAATTTAGATATTTTCCAAAGTAAGAGTCCCTAG
Source organism: Sebastiscus tertius (assembly GCA_916701665.1). Taxonomy (NCBI): domain Eukaryota; kingdom Metazoa; phylum Chordata; class Actinopteri; order Perciformes; family Sebastidae; genus Sebastiscus; species Sebastiscus tertius. The sequence goes on from CAKAOH010041101.1 coordinate 90,294, forward strand.
AAGTGTATGATTCAACTTTTTCACATGGTCTAGTGTGAAAAAAGTTAACAAAAAACACAATAAATCGTAATATCGAATCGCAAATTCTTGCAGAATCGTAATACTTAAAAATCATAACACATATCGAATCGGCACCCAAGTATCATGATAGTATCAAATCAGGAGATGGGTGTATCGTACCAGGCCTAGTAAATGTGTTTGATATTGTATTGGGGGGGTTTCTGTAGTCAGTTGAAAGGGCAGGATGCATTGGGCCGTGCAATTATCAGGATTTTGGCGTATTTAGCTTCTTAATTGAACACGTTTCTTGGCCATGTAACTGTCACGCAACAACAACAGGTCATTTATTGAACTTCAGCACTTCACTGACTATCTCTGCTTCATTGTGTTCTCTCGTTTCATGCAGCCCTCATTTCCTTCTTCTCATGTCGAAGTCTTTTTGGTGCATTAGCGTCTTTTCAAACTGCTCACTTAAAGCCGTACTATTATTGTTATTATCCACTGTGGTCTTTAGTGAACTGTGCTGCAAAGCGGTACTAAGCGGCAGTCTGCCTCCCTCTCCTCCCCTCTTCCACATCAGCCAAATATCCTGGGAGAGCCCCGACTCTCAAGTTAACTCCTATTTCCATGGTAACCGAGGCAGACACAGAGAGGTCCAGGCAGCCGTGGCCCAGAGCGACTCAGCTGCACAGACACAAATTGTGCTTCATCATTGCTGCTGCTGCACGAGAGATGGTATGCGGGAGACTGTCGGATGTGGTTGTGGCGGCTGGACTAACTCACCCTCAAGTAAAACTGTCATGGGGGAAGTGAATGGTGCAAACAGATATTCACGTGAGAATAAGTTTGGCATAAAATATTACATGATAAGCACTCCATTAAGTGATAATGATTAGCAGAACATGTGGAAGAAAACACCATACAACGGATACACAGACTTCTTTATTACAGCCATTCATCACATAGACATCAGATATGTCGGAGGGAGTGTGAATCATTTGATGTAGATCACTTATACATTTTGGAAGTGTCAGAAAATAACAGTTTTTTGGAAATAATATTTAAAAAAAATGGTAGGATTGAAGGTGCCTTCTCTCTGTCTTTTATCATAGGAAGTTGAACGGGATTTGTGCAAATATCCAGTAACTGTGTGCATCACATGAGCAAATGCTCAGTGCCCACTTAATTACGCAAATGGGGGAAACAGCTATGTCTGTATCAGCGTCTGTGTTTATATCCCACCTGCCTGAACGCCCAAGTTGTTCCAAGTGGCAGTCAGGCTTGATCCACTGCTGCCAATCCCCCGACTGCCTGCTCAGCACCCCGCTGCTCCCCCACTCTTTCTAAACCACCTCGTAATGTCTTCCAGTGTCTCTCCACCTGCCCACCTACCTCCTCCCCCCCTTCATCACAGTGAATGAAAAGCCCTCCACCATACAGTAAATCCTGCAATAGGATTCTGGATTATCCGACGAGGATTAGGCCTCACCAAACCAAAGCAGGGCAGCGTGTCTCGTTAACAACACTTAGATTGATCACGTTAACCCCTAGAGGCCCAGTGAGTGACCTCTTTAATTGTATGTTTTGAAACTCCAGAAACACCTGTGAACTGGATGGATTTAATGTAGAGCGAGAGCACATTTTAAAATGTTTTGACATACCTGAAAACTATCCTAAAGCAAAAGTGATTTGGGATTTAAACTCCGGGTCAGAAAAGCAGATTAAATACTAGATTCAGATTTGATAAAATACCAATAATAACCTTGACTGTACTCTCTGACATTTTTATCAGTTTAACTGAAATCCAAATGGTGGGCGGGTGGCAGCGGAGTGGAGCTGAGCTGGGATGAACACATGTCAACCGCTGCAGCTGCCTGAGGAGTTATCAGTCAAGGCACACAACAGTCAAAAAATATACTGCTATGCTTTTAAGCCTCAATATACCCCCGATAGAACAACAATTTTCAAAATTGACACCAAGACACATTAGAAGAAGTAAAATTAGCCTTTGAGAATTGATTGATTTTGTTTGTCTAGAGAAAAGCTGGCAGTTTCTACATTGACTTCAGTACAGTCAGAGTGTTTTGGTACCAGTATCTAGTGGCCATTAAAGGAACTGCAGCTGAAGACACTATGGCTTTAAAGGTGCAGTGTGTAGCATATGTTGGTCTCTAGTGGTGAGGTTGCATATTGCAACCAACTGATGCCTCTCCTGTGTGTCAAGCGTGTAGGAGAACGAAAACACAACAATTCCTATTATCAGGTGATTATACACTAAAGAAAACATGCTTATTAATATTATATTCCATTCCTGCCAATAGATCCCCTGAAATGCTACACACTGATCCTTTAAAAGAGAACTGATTTATCACTTTTAGAGTTAAAAGAAAAGATAAAAATCTATGCAGCAGCACCAGAGAGAGAATTATTTTTATTCCATGCATTATTCTTCCTTGTCAAAACCTGGCGCCTACATTACCCACAATGCAACTCTGCCGCCAACAGAGATTCGAGTGTGTTATGCTAGTAGCGGCTAATGTTGCCTCAAGCCGCTTGCCTCAAGCAGAGATGAGGAGCGAGCTGCAGAGGTCTGATAAGCTCACTTCTTTCTAACATCCACACCCCCATTTTTTTCATTTTCAAACTTGTAGTCTTCAGCGCCAACCGACGCCGCCTCAAGTGACACATGAGTCGATTTATCAGATTTCACACAGCTCCCTCTGGAGCCACAAAAGACTTTATACTATTTTTATTTGGCATATGCAGTAGTACGCCGCAAGACTAGACCCACATGTGAGAACAGGTCTTCGTGTTGAGTTTGACCTCCCTTTCCTTTTTATTCCTCCCTCTCTTTCACTGTAATCGGTGGAAGCCTGCTATCTTAATGCCTTTTAGTAAGCACACTGGAGCTAATTGGATGGCTCAATGCCGCATAATCCAGAGTATTACTGAGACAAACAGTACTGATGTTTGTCTCTAAACTATCTTATTAACTCCTGTAGATCATTAGCATGTACAGACTTGAACATTACTTTTGAATTGTATTTAGGTTGCAAAATTGAGCAAAATGTTAATTTATTATGTCAATAATCCTGCTTGAATATAAAATAAAACCTGCAAGAAGCAGTTGAACCTCAATTACAAGAGCTAATGTGGTATTTTAGGGCAGCTTGGCTTTCCAGGTTTGGAAGGTTTGCTAGAGAGGGGAAGAGGATTAATTGAAATGTTTTGGTAAAATGGATGTTTTTTAAATGGGTTTTGCCTCTCTCCATCTGCTTCTCTACCTGATGAGATGTGACTCTGCATTGGTATGACTGATTATGAAGCCTAGATTGGTTCCTGGTCTCAGCGTCTCAGATAAGGTCGGTTACAATAAATGCTCAGTAAACGTTGACCTTTATTTTGTTTTAGCTATTTTTTTTAGCCACACTAGCGACATGTCTTCAGCGATGGCAATGTTGGTTTAGGCTGCATTCACACCAGATTGAGAAGAAAATGCCAGTCTTCCCAATTCACATTGAATGGGGGTTGTGGATTTGGGCTGCAGCGGCTGCAGGGAGTGCTGGAAAAAGATGGAGAAGAAGATAGGGAATCAGCTTAGGTTATTTCCAAGGCTTTGGAACGCTCAATCAATATGTGTGAACTAAGGATGTGACGGTGATGAAAATTTCCCACCGGTTAATTAACTTGTGACAACACCGGTGTTACTGATTACACCAGACATTTTACAAGAAAACATGACTGTCGATATGTGTAGTGCGCTTACTTTGATCTTTACTGTCAGATGTGGGTGTGTGTGTCTGGCCTCTTCGGTCCAGCTTTTGCCACGCACACCGGCTGTGGCCACTCTGTCCTCCTCGCGGCGATTGCCTCATTGATATTGTGGTTTCCTTATAGCATTAGGTTTAAATCTGAAATATTGCCAAATAGGTGCGTTTGCTTTTCGCTTCGACACAAAATCCTCTGCCATCTCTCGGTCTGTCAACTCTCTCTCGTCCCGTGTGTGAAATATGACACCTGCTACTCCGAGCTGAGACTCCCTATGGAGCAGACGCTTTCACTTTCAGTTTGTAGCATCCGTCGTCCGACAATGCATTGATAATACGCCGCTGGTACGCCAAAATGAACTAAACAGGTTTTATTTCTATAAAAATAGGAAAACGACGGTGTGGGGCGGTGGGTACGTAATGTAATCGGTGTGTGCCCGACCACCGTGTAACACTGGTAACACCGACTATCGCGAGAAGTCTCAAACTTGTGATTTCATAGGGCATAAAGTCTATAGAAGCTCCATAGACAATAAATGGGAGGCTGATTTTGTGACCCACATAATGTTTGTTTTCTTATTTATACTCAAATGAGCTTTATTCTCTTGTAGTGTTGTCAGTTGTGAAACAGAAAATATTCCCATATACTCCCCTGGGTGCTCTCAGTGTGAACTATAACATCTCTCTCTATTCATTGTCTGTGGAGCAGTTCCACACTTTATACTTGATGACATCCCAAGTTTTGGCGCTCTAGTTTTTGGATTTGGGAGAGAGTTGTTCATGTTTACTAATATTTTTTGGACTGTTTTAGCCCATAGGAATAATATGTATGAATTTTGAAAGTGGGCGTAGTTCCCCTTTAAAAGGAACCCAGACAATGTTGGCAGTGTGATATGGAAATAAACTGTGAAAAGGCTCCATTATTTGAGATGAGTTTATGGATTTGGAGTTAATCTGACAAAGTGAGCTTTGAAGTCAGCCAATGTTTGTGAACAACAAGACAACGCCCCGGGATTTGTCAGTATGTCAACAGTGTCAGCGGGCCACCTGAAGGATTTGTCTGTTAATTACATCATTAGAGTGCTTTAACTGTGTCTGACTTCTAGAGCGAGGTCCAATCATCTTTCCAAATCGAAACCTGAGATCATTTGAGTATGTTATGTTTATTCTATTTCAACGTTAATTTGCTCACGATGACCCGGAGAACACCCGCTGCATCCCAATCCACGGCGTGTTGTGTCTTCCTGTTGCCTTCGCTGCTGTGTGCCGTCTAACTACATCTGTTAAAGCAGTGTAACATACAATTAAAGTCCCTTAATGGCTCACCATGTGGAGGATAATTATAACACACAGTGGAATGCTAATTATATCAGTGATCTCCTCTCCTAACGTCCTACTAAAACCAATGTCATTTAGCTGCTACTTATGGACGTGCCAAGTGGCCTACTTTCTGCACAGCCGACAGGAAAGCAGAGAGGGCCACCTTGCCTGAAGAGCGTTCGGATCGTAATTTTTTATTTTCTGCAAACTGCCGCACTGTTTGAGATGTTTAGAGCCATTTGACTGTTCTAAGATTAAAGTATCTAATTTGTGGGAACTGATGCGCACTGATGAATATGTGTGCCACATCAGCCTTTTTCCATTTGCAGCGAATTTGTGAAAAAACGAATGAAACGGGGTCGTGGCATGATGACAGAAGTTAACACTAGCAATATTTTGATCAATTACCTCCGTATTGTGAGCAGAATGAGAAATATTCAAAGAACAGATTGGCCTCTGGATCATGCCGTGTATCAGAATGCTGAAGAAGAGCTCAATTTTAACGGTGTAAATAATTGAACTGGAAATATCATTAACTTAATGTGAGTACTGTGCATAGGATTTATTCATTTTAAGCCAACCTACAATTTTTTATTATTATTATTTTCAGACCTAATTCAGACTGTGTAATCGTTTTTCTTCTGACTGTGAGTTTCACTACTAAAAATGTTTGAATAAATATCCTGCTGAGTTTCTTAACGAGCACGGTGAGCATCTTGGAATACTTCTCTGCATGTATTGTATTTGGATTAAAAGCCAGAAAACCCTCTTTCTACTAGCTTGAGGAAAAAATATATAATTGAAAATAGTTTCATAACATTTTATACATTTTGAGGTTTACTTTGATAATAATAATATAGTTACGGTGAAGGTTAATATCCACTTCAGTTCTTGCCCCCCCTGCACTTAAGTTTAACTATAATTACCTTGAATAGGCTGACTGATATCTTAGCAAAACATAATTGTGTTTGTTTTGAGTTATTTGGTCAAAATTGTAATTGCCAAAAAGAGGAAATACATTTATTTTTTTTTAATTCTGTACTGACTGACACAGTAGCACCTAATTTACCCTTCCTAAGTCCTGCTCCTTACGATCCCATAGTTACTGTTGCAAGGTCGGACAATCTTGACAAAAAGATACATACTTCAGCATACTTCGGGGCGGCATGAAGCAGAGATAATAAATAATAAACCAGTACCACCATAAATCAGTTGAAAGCCAACACTGACACCACGCTGCTGGAGGCCCAGACCGTATGGCTGAGCCCGCTGGAGGGAAGGGAGGCACGGGAGAACCCGAACCAGGACGGCGCGGGGCGGACTATCAGACCCTGCTGCTGCAGTAAAATGAGAGGTTTTCTAAAGGGACTCTGGTGCTTGGAACTACTACCGCTTTTGTCCACAGGGACCGCCGAAATCAACACAAAATGAAAGTACCTCGTAGTAACTGTGACTATATATACAATGTAATGTGTCTGTGAAGATTGTGACACCAATGTAATGTGACTTACATAGTGATGTTACCTTTGAACAGACGTAGCATATAGTATATGTATAACCCAACAGGAAAAGGGAAAGTTGACTGCCGGGTTCAAGCTAACTCTGTTATTGGAGCACTGAGTGAAAAGCGGCGGCACATAGGATCGGTCAATTGGAACGCAAACTTAACACGATGGGACCATTTGTTGAATGTCCACAAATATGACATTGCTTTCCTTGTAAAACTGGATCTTAGTTAAGTCAATGATGCCAAAAATACGTCCAAAAACAAGCTTTATCCTCTTGTGAAAAATGGAAAAACATTCATTAAAGTAGGGGGAATTCAACAAACTCGCTGGGAGCAGCCTGGAGTGTACCACCCTTGTCTCTGTATTTCATTTGACCCCATCTCTGAATGTTTTATGGCGCACGTGGGACTGTCAGTGTTGCCTGCAGTGCATTAGACTCTGACCTCTCACCAGCATATCACTGTTTCAGGGGGATTATAAACCGCAGTGACATTTTAGGTTTATTACATAAACCATTCTCTCAAAGGTATCAGCTAGTGTGTGAGATTTAAGGCATTCTGTGGCAGCTAATGTTTCTTCACAATAAATATTTATCCCTTCGATATGGCAAAGAGAAATACTTTGGAAAGAAAATCAATTTTCCTTCTGCGTCTGAACTCACACAGCCCATCTCATAGCACAATCTTTACTTGATCCTCACTTCACCGGCCGTTCCCTCTTATCAGTGATCACTGGCTGTGAGATATGAGCCTGCAGGGGGATCGCTGTGAGTCAGCATCCTGGGCTAAACCCTCACAATAAGATGCTATTAACTCTACTGTACATACAAAAGGCTCTTCCATGACAAGAGGCCTGCAGGTGTTATAGATGTGTTTAAATTCTCCACGTGTGCCATGCAATATGCTGTGATGATGATGTGAGGCTCCCACATCAATTATCTGCCAGGGATTTCCTGAAAAGGAATAAGTAGGCTCATAAAAATGAATCCTGAAATGAACTCCGAAAGATCCTCATCTGTGCAGCTGCAAAGACGGAAGGTTATAGTACTTGTACAAGCGACTCAATTTCACAATGTGAACTGATATGATTTATGAGAGCTCTTTTTTCATGCGGCGCGATAGATGACAGCACGAACCGGGCTTTTAAAAGGACAATTACTTTGAATCCAATCTCTGAACAGGGTTTCCGCCAGAAAAGTTGTTAGGCCCGGCGGCCAAGTGCCTTTTCAGGAACAAGCTTGTCACTACAATAAGGATAGCTCCACCTTAAGTGAGCCTGGGCCAAAGTTGTGGCTAACTTCTGGGCTAACCCGCTCACTCTAATCAGCAGGTGGCCAGCAAGACTCGGAACACACACTGCACGGCTACGTTCATAACATTACTGATAACTTCACACTCACCACCACACCCATGCGCTCTCTCTCTGTCTCTCTCTCTCTCTCTCTCTCTCTCTCTCTCTCTCTCGACTGCACTAACATTAAGCATACAACCAATTCAAGTTATTCCTTAAAGGAGTTTGCTATTTGTATAACACATTTTAGTTTAAAAAAACATCTTAAAAATACATAATTCCTTGATGCTTGAACCCTGCGGGGTGCCAGGCTTACAATACAATACAATACAATACATAACATACCAAACCCTGCTGAAGTTTTGACATTGGTTCAATTTATTTTGTTCACTGTTCAAACTGTGGAAATTTAAAGACCGCTCTGTTGAGATAATCTGAATAATACTGTATGACACCTCACTGTCAATAAACCGTAAATACAACATTGCAGCCACATTAATGGATATTGTATGTTAAACAAATAACGTTGTCTGATGTTGATCCATAACAGCAGATGATGCTGTGTGCAGCTCTCTTATTGGTTTGTTTGCATCAGATGCGCATTAGTGGCAATGAGGATTATTTGTCTTAAGCGTTATGTCAACTTTCTGTCCAATTAGGACAGCAGGATCCCGATTACAAGGCAACAGCTGTCTTAACAACTGGATATTGATTGAAAGAAAAGTGTCTTTTAAAACTGGCACATCGTTTTTGCAATGATTGTTTAATAAATGTTTACGTAAAAACGTAAAGTGAGAAGTTAACTCCGACAATCAAGGAGCCTAAAATTCTGTTACTGGCAGCTGATGAAGATTACACATACAAAGAAAAATAATAATATAATCTGCATTTTACAATTGCAATGACAAAGTGTTTTGAATTTGAACAGCTCTCTTTTGCGCCTCTGGCTAGTCTCTTCTCCGTAGCGACGGCGATCCAAGGTTCATGGGTATTGTCGAATTTAGCATAATATAAACCTAGAGAGCCGTTCATCCGAGAGAGTCCTGCGTTTCTATGTTCAGTAACTTTGAGGATGTCATTGAAAAAGATGATAAAATGGAAATTCAGAGTGAGGAAAAATACTTGTGGAACAAGTGAATCCTCTCACTTTGCATCAAGCAATACAAAACCTCCTGCAAAACTTCAGCTTCAGTATAGTTTTTACTGCTTCCTAACCTGAGGCCACACAAGCAATCACACATGACTTGTCTAATACATGCAGGGTCTCATGTAGAAACTGTGTTACAGATGCATAAAAGTACATTAAGGCAACCTACCTACTCAAAGTGTCACTTTAGCTTTGTTTAGCTGTGCCCTGCAGTAAAAAGGATTAACAGTTTTAATAAGAACACACAAAAAACGAAAGAAACGTATTAGCAATATATTAGTATTCATGATATTCATGAACTTGGCTGGCTTCACTTTGGAGCACACATTCCTGTTTGTGAATATCTCTTATCAATAATCCGAGTTCAGGAAACTTATGACCTAAATAACTCCTGTAGAGTCAAAGTTCATTCACTTGGGATTTGTTTCCATCTCCAACTCTCTCTCTCACACACACACACACACACACACACACACACACACACACACACACACACACACACGGAGGCACAGTAAGATAACAGGAAGGAAGGGTGTTTTTCTGTTCCTGCGCTGTTGTTTGTTGATGTATCTTTTATCTTTTGGGAAACATCTCGTCCAGCTCCGTCTCCTCCCTCGATGGGAATTTATGGGACCTGCCCAGGAAGACATGCATGAGATTTCTGCAGCGTTGTGTAACTGGCTTTTTTTGTGGCGGTATAGATAATCACCATGGTGACCCTTCGATGTAAAGGATTGCGTTTTGAAAGAGTTTTGTGTTTGTGTGTGCGTTCGCTCGGCCTCATTGGGTGGTGGCACAGAACAGATAGGAATCCCATTCGTGGTTTGTGTAGCTCCAACTCTATTTTACTTTCTCCCCCCCTCTTTCTTTCTCTGCATCTCTTTGTACCAATGTATCTGTCCGTGTGATGTGTAACAACATTTTATCTCCGGCACTTCCCTGTCAGGGTTTCTCTATGATATATTCTCTAAGATCCCTTTTCCTTTTATCATAAAACTCGTATGCCACGGGTGAGATAAAAGTAAAGAAGTTGCACATTTTCAAGTGCCGTCGGTCATTAAGTCGGAGTCTACATGCTGCTAATGAGACTTTGCAAGATGAAAAGTAACACTATCTGTTCATGAAACAGGACTTTGAACTGAAGTCATTAAATCAGCACAGCAAATATTGCTGTAAAGTCGGGTGGTTTTGACCAATTTACTCAAGTTCTCGATCGATTAGTCGATCAACAGGAAGTAATGGATAAAATAATTAATTGTTTAAGTCATTTATCGACCAAAAATGCCCCAAAAAATATCTTCCTCCAGCAGTTTTCTTAATTTTTAGCCATGCTAGTGGCGTGACTTGAGGGATGGCAGTGTCAGTCACTGTGATTGAAATGTCTCAACAACTATTGGATGGATTGGCGTGATATCTTGTGCAGACATTTGTGATCCCCTGACTTTTCCTCTAGCTCCGCCAGCAGGTCATTTGTTTTTTAAAATATCTTTCTAACCATTGAACAGATGCCATGAAATTTGGTTCAGACATTCATTTCAATTGTCCAATACTTTCTGACAAAATATTTGCAAGAATACTGACATACTCGTCAGCATTAGCTGCTACATGAGTACTCTGTTAGTTATCACATAATCAATATGCTAATGCCAGACCTCTTTTATAGCTGATAAATTCTGCTAATTGATAGTTTCACAGTGTTTATAATTGTAATTATAGAGTTAAAGTCCCATTTATGAGGTTTTGACATTATTTTGTCTCTCCTCTTCTCCTCCCTGTGTAATTACAGTATGTTAATTAGTTAATGCTTCTAAAAGGGGGTTGTTTGTGTGTCGTTGTTGTTTGGTTGTTAATGTGTGCTCTCTCTCTCTTTTTATCTTAAAACAACAGAATATTTCAGCTGTCGATCTTTCGGCAGGGAGGGATTGTGTTTGAACTGTCATGCGTGTGCGTGTGTGTGTGTGTGCATGTGTGAGACGAAGCACATCTTAGAGGTTACCTTTGGAGGTACAACATAGCGATAACTTTATAGCAGAGATGCATGATATGGATTTATTTCAGCTGATACCGATAACCGATAATTACCTGCCTCTCATTGTGGAGACCGATAAGATAACCGATAATTTCATATTTTTGTATTTTTTTTAAAAGAAGTTTATAACGTGTTGTTTATGCACACCTGAGTGTAAGAAAGGCTAAGATGTAGTTAGTGAAGATGGAGGATTTAATATTCCAAAGCTCTGACATAACCAAATCTAACTGACATCCCTATTGTTAACGCAACAAAAACAGAGAACAGTTCTGACTCTTCCAATGTTCCAATTTATTTTTTAATCTAAAAAAATGTACTGCAAATTGTGTTGTCTTTGTCTGCAACTGAAAAACATCCACATCGCAAAGCAACTTTAAAGGTGCATACCGCCAACCTACTGTATCGGAGTGTGTAGATGCTGCACGTTAAGTCAATAAAGGCAATTTGGCTTCATATTATTAGCTGATAAGTTCAGTATCAGAATAATGCATAATGATATAAATGTTCAATTGTCTGCTGATAATTTATTGGGCCCAATATACAGTATATATATTCCAAACAAAACGAGACAGAATTTAACTTAGAGTATTACCTTTCACACTCGAATCGATTCAGATCAAACATTCTGCCGTAGATGTAAAACTGTTATATATCTATGCATTCTGCTCTCTGAAATTTGAAATGCAACAACAACAAAATATAACCTGAAAATGCATTTTCTATTCTCACTAACCTGAAAAGGAACTGACTGCATTAACTGAGAGATACTGTATCATCTAAAGTTTGCAGAAAAACGTCCGCGGTTAGATCTTATAAGAAAATGTAGTTTGTTGCCGTTTGTCATAACGTCTGCTCGCTCTTTTTCCATTTTAAAGTAATAAGGAACAATAAAGAATACTTGACAGCAGAGAGAAATTGATCCAGACTTTGCCTCGGCATTGATGCATTTGTATGCGTCACTGTGTGCATCGCTGTATGGCATGGTAAAGGAGGCCATCATCATTGCACAGACACACTGTCATATCCTTATAGTCACATTCACGCACCGCCTTCATATCCTAACTGCAGTATATTGCCTAAATGGTAGAGCATTTGAATTTCATAAGCACTTTATTTAACATTGTTTACCCAAATTGGTTCAGACAGACCAAAGAGTGAGAACAAAAACCAAATATTCCACCCAGACGTGAAAAAAATCAAACAACAAAACACAACATAAAATATGCATTAAAAGAAACAAAACAGAGCAACAGAAACATTCATAAATGTTAAACGAGTCATCTCTCTGCCTTCCTCCTCTAGCTCTTTAAACATCTCTCATCTTCAGATACATCACACATCACTACTCAAATCTATTTCATCTCAACTAATGCATCAGCACACACCCTCTCACACAGAGGAAGCAATTCAGCACCAATGCATATTACTGTAAATATATATTTTGGTGCACGCCTGCCTAAAAACAAGTGACATATCAAGCTGTTTCTGTGGTGGTGGTGATGAGTGTGGCTCTGCTGCCTGCATGTGCATCTGGCAGTCTCACTCTGGTTTCCAGCACTTTTTTTTTTATTTTTAAATGTGTAATTTCCAGCCTGAAGAGCGGGCAGAGCTTTCTGACGTCTGCCTCCGACAGACACCATTACACACAACTGTCACCTTCCGGTTACTTTTCCGGCTCAAACAACGCTGAAAACAAAAAGTGTTATACATCGCCGTATACAGTATGTTGAATACAAACACAAGGGGGGGACATGTGAATGAGAAATAACATGAAAACAAAAATGTCTTAACCTACGTACACATGCACATACTCTCTCTGTGTGTGTGTGTGTGTGTGTGTGTGTGTGTGTGTGTGTGTAGCAGCAGAGCTTTATGTACAGTATGTACCACCAGTCAGTATTTAATGGAGATTAATGGCTGTGTGTTCCAGCGGGGGAAGGAGACAGTGACAGGGTAGTGTTTATGTTTATCTAGTGCTGCTCTTCACACAGACTCTATCACTCATCCTTTTTCACTTTCCCACCACTGTATTGTTTATCATGGAACTGGATTGTTTTCAGTCTGACTGAATGCAACAGAAATTAGATCTCTGTTATCTGATCAGAGAAAAATGCTTCATTCGCAGTAATGTTTTCCAGACCAGGATTTGAGATTATTTATACATTTTGTGGTTAGTTTTTTTTATTAGCGAGATGTCGGATGGATTGGATTTAAGGTTTGACTTTATTTAGATCCCCACAACCTTTCTGGCACTTTAGACCAGTGATTCTCAAAATGCGGTCCGGGGACCCCCAGGGGTCTGTGGCACTCTGCCAGGGGGTCCATGAAAAGTTTTTAGATTAAATCATTTAAATAATAATAATAATAATAATAATAATAATAACAATAATAATAATAATAATAATAATTATAATTATAATTATAATTATATTGTAATAATAATTAGAATAATAATATATATCTATATATATTAGATTTTATAATATTTATTTATTATAATTATATAATATTCAACTTTTTTTAAATCTACAGTATAGTCAATAAATTACGTTCTAATCTAACAAATCTATATCTCTTAGAATCTGCAAATGTGTTTAATACGTCTAATGTCTTTCTGTGTTGTTTAGGGCTGACCCAAATGCTTCCTAGCTCTGACCGATGCCGTGATATTCAACCTCCAAATCACTATTCGAATGCTTCTTTTTTATGTTTTATTTTATTTTTTTATATACAAGTATGTAATATCCCCAAATAGCCCATGAAATAAGGAATAATTCCACACAATATTATTCTTTATTCATACTCAACATTAATTATTATTAGTTCTTCTCAGACAGATGTTGCTGTTTGTTGTGTGTAGAGGCGTGTGTGTGCATGTACAGTAGTGCGGCAGCGGCGCTGTCTTGGGCACTGAAACGGGTGAGATGGAGACAGACAGAAGAACATGTCAGCCTGTTGCACCATGCTGCGTTGCAAAGCTTTGAATACTTTCGAATATTTCTCACCGAAGCTTCAAAGCCCAACATATGGTATTTGGGACAGCCCTGGTGTTGGTTTTTTTTCACATAACTAAGACTATAGAAGTGTAAAAAATAGGTTATATGTCCAATAATCCCAAGGGACATACACGAAGGGGTCCACATGAGGGGGTTTATTCTCTATCTTGTGAGGGGTCCGTGGCTGAAAAAAGATTGAGAACCTCTGCTTCAGATAACAATGTGCAGTATTACTGTAATAACACTGCAACCACTTGTTGAGTTTTTCCATCTTCAATCTATTTTGTTGTTTTGTCTTTCCAACATGTTCTTTTATGTTTTGAAAGCTAGTTAGGATAATGAGTCTGACTTTAGAGCAATTAATTCATTTCTTTCACTTTTGCTCTTGTATCTATAGATTTGGTGAGGCGAAAAAAAATACACCACTCTCAAAACTCATTAAATGCCTTCTTATCTGTCACTACTACGGCCCCATTAACAGCTTGACAGGCCTGCCGTGCCTAAAACCTCATAATGAGATTATTAGCTGACATATAATCAATGATAGTAATGGTTGGATGCATTACGCAACATGTCCACACTTTGTTATGAAATGTGGTCTTTTGCATTTGTGTGGATTACAGACCTGAGAATGTCATTAGTATTGTGTATGCATATAATATAGTACAGGACCTTGATCCTGCGTCTGCAGCCGTAGTGCTGGTTGACAGGCAGGTGACTGATGACACGTCTGTAATAATAAATCTTCCTGTGGATGAAAAGGTCGACACCTGAAAACATTAGTTATGAAAGAGGTTCTGAAACTTTAAATTATTCAATCAGGTGTTCAACCAGAAGACTTTGTTCAAACTCCTCTTATAGCGAGTATCGGTTTTATTGAAGTGTCCTTTTACAAACCACTGAATCCCCACCAGCTGAACTCTGATAACTCAAGCGTACGGGGGCAAGCAAAAGGTGAACGTCTACTCTGAAGAAAAATCAATAAATAAATCTTTTCATGACCTCCTGGAATCCTCTCATGACAACTATTGGAGTTGTTGCACCCAGACTGTGACTCATTGGTGTAGTAAATCATTTGTTAGGGTAAATTTAGAATCAGGAAAACACAAATAGATAATGGTGGTGTTATGAAGGGGTGAGGTGAGGCCTCTTGCTGAAGCTTAAAAAAAACTTTTAAAAAGTTGATTAACAATTATTTTCATTGTCGATTAACCTGTTGATTTTTTTATTTTTTTTTATTAATTGATTAGTTGTTTGGTCTATATATAATGTCATAAAATTGTGAAAAATATAGACCAATGTCTTGTTTTGTCCACAACTCAAAGATATTCAGTTTACTGCCATAGAGGAGTAAAGAAACCAGAAAATATTCACATTTAAGAAGCTGGAATCAGAGCACTTAGACTTTTGTTTCTTAAAAAATTACACAAACCGATTAATCGATTATCAAAATAGTTGGCAATTAATTTAATAGTTGACAACTGATCGATTAATCATTGCAGCTCTAATTGCATTCAGTTAAATCTGGATTTATTAAATTGTTTTAAAGGATTTTTTTTGTCTCTCATATGAATAAAAGAGAGCTTAAACCTCTTCTATGCAAATGTTATTATTTTACCGGTTTTAATAACATTATGGTGTTGTAGAGTTTTTCTTTAGCTCTATTTCTTACGCTATTACAACAGACAAATACTGCATGTTTGTGAGTTTTGCTTCTTGGCTTGAATGTTTTCCTTAGCAGTGGTGCTTTTTTCAGTAATTCTGTTGCTTATATGTAATGTTTTGACATATACATTTCTTTAGAAGTGATTATGCTATGATAAATCAGATACGCCCAGAGCATTCAGAAAGCAGAAGAATACTGCTTTCTGATCACCTTTGGCCTCGATTACAACCTTGTAATCGAGGCCAAAGGTGCTTCAACTAAGTCTTAAGTTAAGGGTATGAATACTCAATGTGATATTTCAGTTTTCTCTGAATACTTTCTGAATGTACTGTATTACAAAAAGCTGCCTATACAGTATGTTATAGCATATATTGTGGCAAACTGTTTTCAACAGAGCTTGCTTGGTTGAAAAACATGGCGTACATCATAGTGCAGCAACTTATGTATGCTGCCTCAGGCTTTTCTTATACTTATAATACAAATGGATTCATATTCCACTGCTACTTATTGAGAGTCACAAAATGACTTTCCTCTGGCCTCGTCTGGGCATAAGGTAATAAAAGTAATGCAATCAGTTATTTTCGGGAAACCTTGTGCTCGGTGCATCCTAAATAGTGTTATTTAAATGCGTTTTTCAAGCCAATTTAAATCCAATTATAATCTCCTTAGGCAGCTAAACATGACATTTAAAAAGTCCCCCGAAGGTTTTGAACTACAGAAAAAAACACCTGCGTGTGTAATTACAAGAAAATCACGGATGATGCAGCTTATGTCGGCCGCCGGCCCGATGTTGATTCTGTAGTTCCTCTGAGATGTGTTGTTTACAATCCAGGTTGTACAACACAGCGCTGCGAAATCCACAGTGGAGAGCAGAGATGGTGTGTGACATTTATTCATTTGTCAGCCTGAGCTTGTACTGTATAACCTTGGGTCCAGTTCTCTTGGCACTCGCTGTAATATTTCTTTTTTTTTTTTTCCTCGCTTACCTCTTCCAGGAGAGCAGGAACAGTGAAGCAGGCTCATTTCGTCTGGTGTCCTTGGTTTTTAAAGGCAGCTGGTGTTGGGGATCTGTCTGCTGCTGAGCTCCCTGTGTACATGGTTGTGATAATACATAATACTGAAAATGTTCCGGCAAAGACAAATATCACAGTTAGATGTTGACAGCGATGCTTATCAGAAGCCTAATTGAGGTCTAATAGCTGCAGGATTCAGGAAGTGGGATAATGGAGGCTGGGGGCTGGTGATGGCTGCACTTCCATCAATCTACTTTACTGTAGAAAAAGCACTCCCTCTGCCACGTTTTGTGTATTGCACAATGTGTTTCCATGATGACCAGCTGCCATTATCGTCAAACAGCACTAACATCTGACTCTCACTTAGAAGACGAAACTCCTGCATCACAGCCACTGTGCATAAATACCCACCTGTCCACTGGTCAATTTTCTTCCATATACATCTTGTTGTCACGACCTCCTTCCCTCCCTCCCTCCGTCCCTCCATCGTCTTTATTAGCTGCCACATCAAAATGCAGTTCATATTACGAGCTCTCCTCTAGGAGCTCGAACTGTTCTTAACTCAAGAGTGATTTCTGTCAAAGATGTCAGGTGCAGCACCTCCCAAAGAACCTGCTTTTCATCCGTCATTGACTTTCTCATACAAAAAGGTGCATGCATGTTGAAATTGGTGTATTAGTGTTAGGGCTCGGGGATATGGCCAAAATCTTCTATCCTGATATAGATCATTTCATATATCGATAATGATATATATCACAATATGATTTCTTCTAACTCAATAAATAGTCTGTATGAAGTAACCACATGGTAAAACCTTTGTGTGAATTAAATACTTGACGAATGAAATGTACTGAGTATTTTCTCATTTAATTAAGAACTTTAGTGCAAAATGAATATTAGTGAAATTATAGAGCAAAGCTATACACTGCTGTGTTTACATGCATGCACACACAGAGTAATCAGATTAAGACAATAGTTTGATTTAACTGAGTTTGATCAGATTCTCTGAGAATTTGAGTTAGTATGTGCTTGTTATTGTCAGACGACGCAGTTGTGTATCACAATATCTCGATATATGATGTCAACACGATACGATTCCATTGAAAGACGATAATTTGTCATTGAGTTATCGCTTAGCCCTGACTACTGTGTAAGAGCTATATAAATGAAAAGGATTGTAAGGAGTGTGTAGTGTAATATATACCTGACCTGAAGAGTTTATTCTAATGTTCGACATCCATGTTGTGGCTTGGACTCCTAGCGCTGCCAAAACACATTTGGCCTACACTCAATGCTTTGCCCGAAAGCATCTTGCTGCTCAAACATTTTACTTTTGCTACTTTTCATTATTTGTTAATCTGATGATTCTTTTCTTGATTAATTGGTTAATCTTTGGGGCTTTATGATGTCAGAAAATAGTGAAAAAAGCCTGTCACAGCACTCCAGAAACCCAAGGTGGCAGCTTCAAAATGCCATGTTTTTTTCAGCCAACAGTCCAAAACCCCCTAATATTCTGTTTATAATGCTATCAAACAGAGAAAAACAGAACTTCCTCACAAGTGAGAAGCTGGAACAAGGTCATGTTTGGCATTTTTGCTTGAAAACGATCAATCGATGATCAAAATAGTTATTTTTCTGTGGGTGGACTAATCGATTAATCAACTGTTTTTTGTTCTACCATCATTATTCATGCATATAATACTTTTTTGGGGTGTTGAAAAACTTCTGATAGCGATGTAGACATCCATGTCTGTGCTGTAATGCATTTTATTGCGTGTTTCTCCAGCCTCTCCTGTGTTTTTATACGTATATCTACTTCATGTGTGTGTGTGACAGTTTTTCTGTCAGTCTGAGGGACAGATGTGACAGTTATCATCCCAAATCTCCCTCATCTCTCTTTCGGCGTCATAACCTGATTTATCCTCTTGCTCTGTTTTTTTTTTTTTTTGTCTCTGTAAAATAAAGGCAGATTGCAGCACTGCCAAAAAACGGGGAATAATACTGGCGTGGAGAGGAGTCCTTTGTGCCACCGCCACTTCCTGCTCAGTCCAGCGGGTTTAGCAGTGTTAGCAATCAGGCAGCCGTCCAGTGTGCAGACTGTGATGGCTGATATTTTGTGAATTAGGGATCAGGCAGAGGGTTTATCTGTTGGGACTATGAGGCAGACAAACAGTGTAATCCCAAGCGTCATTACATCATCCTCCATCACCAACCCTCCCCTCGCCGTCACCCGTCGTTCATCCATATTTCCAAGGTCAGTTTGGTAACATCCTGGCAGGGCTGATAATTTGAGAGATTGAAGTTCCTGCAGGGATGCATCACGATGATGCGGTGAGATTAATGGATTGCAGATTGATTGGTGATGTCACTGGGTAACAAAAGGTTAAGTAAAGTTGCGCTGGCAAGCTGTGTGAGCAATCAAGAGGAATCTCATCATGCCCTCATCCTCCCTCCAGAACATCATATTCTTTCTGAAATATTGATCATAACTGAGCGTCCGTATCACCACACAACACGTGTGCCTCTCAACTCGCAACTTGTGACAGCAAACTGAATACTTCCACCTTTACTTATGTGTTCCTCCATCTCTTTTCCACCAGTGCGCTACCTGCTGAAGAACAATGTGAGTCCAGACCTCTGCAATGAAGACGGCCTCACCGCCCTGCATCAGGTAAGAATGTCCAACTCTGTCTTGTCTCTCTCCACCTTTGGTCTTTCTTACTGTTTTGATTGCACTGATGGCATCTTATCTCAAACTGAAAATAATAAATTATGTTAAGTAGATAGATAGAGGGTTAGCTGCGTGTCAAACATAACAAATAGAGCAAGATGTCTTCTGGTAACACCAGCAGGTATAGTCGTCTAATAATCACCGGTTTGGCGGTTCAATCCTCGGCTTCTTCTGTCTTTACGCCAAAGTGTCCTTGAGCGAGACAATGAGCCCCAATGTTCTCCTAATGGTTAGACACACTTTCTTTATAAATGATAGATTATGTGGAGTGCCTTGGTAGCATGTCATACCCCTCTCTCTCCCCACTTTTCCAGTCTCTGCCTCTGCACTGTCAAATAAAGGCAAAAGTGCCTCAAAATGCCCCTTTTCAGTGAAGCTGTCAACAAGTGTGTGTGGCCCATTAGACAGTGGACTGTGTCTTTCTTTGGTTAGACAAACAGGACTAAAAACACATCTGGGGATACCTTCTACTACTTTAACTTATACGTATTGATTCTGGGTTTTCAAAATTATCTTATAATATAGACATTTATTACACGGCTTTGTTGAATACTCAATTCTGATTGGTTAATCACGGCGTCATCGTGGTCTGTTATTTCTTTATAGCAGACCGTTGCTGTGGACGCAGTTCTGATGTCGGACTCTCTGGAGGACCATTTTTGTGTCAAATTATTGATTTCTTAAGTAATTAGCGTGTAATAAGTGGGATAATTTACAGCAAGCAGGTCATAGTTGTGAAATAAACCCCGACAGGGTGATGCAGGACCTGAAGGACGCAGGAGGTGACCTTGACGTGAAGCAATGACCGGCTCGCTGTACATTACACCTTACATATTAGTATACCACAGCCACTTATTGAGGCTGGAGCATATGCTGGCTTTCCGAAAATAAAAGTAATGCAGTCTGTTATTTTCGGGAAACCTTGTGCATGATGTATCCTCTTAAATTAACATTCATTTAAATGTTTTTTGAAGCCAATTGAAATTCAATTATAATCTCCTTAGGCAGCTAAACATGGCCTAATGTACATGTCTAATAAATTGTGAACCAAATACCAGAAGACGAAATAAAGAAACCGTTTCTTCCTCTTCTCTCCGTCTCTCTCCTAAGTAACTGACTAACTTAAATGTTTCCTATGTGATTAACAAGCTCAGGCTTTATGCAGCATTCATTATAGAAAGAATCAGTTTTTATTCTGCTAAACAAAATATTGATTCCCTTGTAAAGAAGGCAATAGAAAATAAAATGGAACAAATTTTCTGTATTTTGGTGTACATTGGATAAATACTTTTTTCTCTTCAAGACTGACACACGGCTCAATTTCAACATTACATTTGATATAAAATAATGAAGACTTAATAAACCTCCTCCTTGTTTTGCCTCTGTGGAGCAGTAAACTACTGTGACTCTACTCTTTTTAAAGCTTGTATTAATCAAAACCAATTTTACCATTAGCATCTCAGTCTTTGTTGAAATATAATTAAATCATTTCCCGGTGTGATTAGTTTTCAGCAGTATGAATTAGCGTGCCTTGTGCAGAATAGAGTGTTGAAGTTTTCTGACACTGAGAAAATGATTTTTAATAGTGAGGAAATGAGTTCAGTATTGGGGAAATTAGTCCATTTGGATGCAGGAGATAGATGGAGGAGATCAGGCCCATGTTCACTTGCTAATTAGAGCCATTACTGGCATGATAATCAAAGCTTCCACCTCGTCTCCAAATCAATGCTCCAAATCACTTCGCACACAAAACTGCTCAGTTGTCTGTGTAAATAATGGATCATTACATGTCTCATTTAATCACAAATCAGTCTGTCTTTTGATTTGATTTTTTTTTCCCCTTCATTCATCTGACGTAATCATTTCCTTTTACCGCAGTGCAATAGACTGTTTGTTTAGACTCCAGGTAGTGTGTTGGCTATATTAAAGGTCCCATTTTATGCTCATTTTCAGGTTCATACTTTTATTTTATATTTCTACTAGAACATGTTTACATGCTGTAATGTTCAAAAAACACATTGTTTTCCTCATACTGTCTGCCGGAATATGCGTGTATTTATCCTCTGTCTGAAACGCTTTATTTTAGGGCATTTCAACAGAACTGCAATGGAATTGCGTTGCTAGGCAACAGTTTAGGTCCGTGTTTACTTCCTGTCAGTTGATGTCATTCACATACACTGTAACTGGAAATAAACTGAGACACACTTGCTACACAAACTGTGAAATGCTCTATATATATACTGTATATTGTAGATTTGTGACATCACAAATTAACAGAAATCCTGACAGCTTGTTTCAAAGGCACAGTTTCTGTGTATGGGCTCTGTGGATTTTTCTGTGGATTGAGCGTTTTGATACTTTCACAGTATTTATAAAGTACTAAAACCTGTTTTATAATAAAATATACATGAAAATCTCACTTTTTTTACAATATGGGACCTTTGAATTCTGGGTTAAAAAAAGGTAATTTTTCAAACTAAAAAACATGGCTGACCGAGCAACCGCATCAAACTGCTCAGCTCTGTTCACTCCAGCAGAACATGTTTGCCTTCTGGAAGAATTCAAGGACATTTTACTGTAAAAACTCAGCCAAAAAGTGTAACAATACCAAAGACTTCCAGTAATATACTGTAAAGTCTCGGTGCAGCGCAGACCTGTAGCAGAGCCGAGACACTGTGTCTTCTTAATGCGACAGAACCGGCAGTTCTTCTGCTAACCCGTCTGTCAGGCTCAGAGTAGTTTCTTTGTACAAATTAACTGCTTGATATTTCAAACAGGTATCTGCACTCTCTAAAAACTTTCTCTTCTCATTTAAAAAATGTTAGGAAACTAAAAATGATGAGCTTTTTATTGCTCTTTTTTTGTCATTTGGTGCCATCAGTCAGCAGGTGTGACTTATTAATACCATGGAGACATGGCTCGTAGTTCTGGGTTAGCGTGGTGGCTAACTATTTTGGCTTAAAATAAGTCGGTCTTTATTTTTTGTGAAACTGTCTAACCTGTATTAGATTAACCTAAGAGCAAAATTAAAAGCTGACATAACACTACAGACCAGTCTAAAATATCTTTGTGAAATAGACCCTCGCACATATCAGATCCTTGAGTTGAACTTAAGAACACATTCTTCTGGACGTACTGGCCACAAAGGATTTAGTACTCAAACAGAAGGATTTCACAAAGCTGCTGCATTTGCTGAACATGCTGGTTCACCTGCTACAGGTTTTTTGGAGAGACACTGGGGAAAAAAAGCCCAACCTGTAAACACAAACAAGCATGAACCCATTTTGTTTGTCCCACGTACACTGAAATGTCAAATACTGGAGAAGAGTAAAGAGAGTAAACTCTTACTTTTGTCCCCCAATCTCACATCAAGGTCTGGACAACATCTTTATGGGCAGAAAATGACATATTTAAAAGTTTTCTTCACCTCTGATGTCACATTTCAAAGTAAAATACAAACAAATGTGACTCCCTGACATCTTAAAGCATTTCAAAAGGATGTGATGCTCGTTCATTACCTCAGTTTGTCCTCTGCTTTTCATCCTTCCTGGCCCCTCTCCTCTCATTTTTCTCTCTCTACAGTACCCTACCTCTGACAGTTTATGTCCTCTCTTTTCGCTCTGCCTCAGCTAACACGGCCGCCTCTCTCTTTCCCCCTCGGCTGCTCACAGCCTAATACTCCGGCTCCTGCTGGGAGGCAGCGAAATGAACAAGAGGAAGAGAAAATTGAAGTCCATCAGTCACCACCGGTGTGGCTGGTGTTTTTAAAAGCTGCCAAGAAGGTCAGGTTGACCTTTCGGCTTTGAGTGTGTGTGTGTACCCGATAATCTGCTATTTGGATGGGTCAGCCTGCTCGCTGTCTTCAAGATGAGACCTTTACACTCCTGCTACAACAAATACCGCCATTCACACACACACACAGGCAAATGGAGACACACATGGGGAATTCATGCATGCACACACACTCGTCACATGGCAGAGGGTGAGATAAAGGGAAGCGGCGGTGATGTTTCTCTAAATGAGATGTCATACCTATCTAGGGTTGGTCTCGCCTCACTGATAGGAGACATTAATCAATAGATGGTTTTCAGGGGCGCTCTATGTGCCAGAAACACACACACACACACACACACACACACACACTTACTTCAATATTTACAGTACCATGCCAGCCCTTGTGAAGATGTTAATGTTTCATGAAAGCTCCTTGACAGCTTCAGTTCTGATAGAGAAGGTATAAAATGTTCCACAGTTTGCCGGCTGGATCACGTTGGGATGACGTGAAGGATAAATGTGTAATCAATATGTCCCGCCCTCTTACAATATTCTACAAATGTTGGTCCCCAAGGTTAGAGCAGAACTAGGCTAAAAAGCTTTTAAATACGCTGCTTCTTCCTGAAATGACGTGCATACGCACCTGAAATTGTCAGAGCTGATTACTATAGGGGGAATTTATGTCCATTTAAAAGGATTGGGAAAATAGCACTTTTGGTTAATGTGATTGCTCTTAAATAGTTCACTGAAGTTGTTTTGAAATTGACCTCTTTTATGCATTATAACTGTTTGTTTGTATTGCATACTAACTGGATATTGTGCTCATTTCCCTGTAGTGTATGGCGGTTGTATTTTACACTGCTTGTATTGTTTCTTGTTGTGACAATTGCTGTAGAGCCTTTTGCCTGAAGCTCTTGATCTAACAACTTACTGTTTCTTCTCGCACTATTCTGCCCTGCAATATTTAAAACTCTATAGTGCAGAATACATCAATATCTTGTTGGTTAGTGCAATGTTTATTCAAGAATAGCAGTGCTAACAAAGCTCCGTAACCTACACTACAAATACATTGCAGATGATATGGCTGCTTCACAATAAAAGCCCCCCGATGGTTTGCTGGTGGACAGCTTATAATGTGAAGCAGCGGGTGTGTATTAGCAGTGACTTAAACGACTGAAAGTATCTTAATGTAGTACGTGGCTGAAAGTATGAACAGGAACGTAGGACTGAAACTAATCTCCAAAGCACATATATCCAGTTACCATCTACAAAATATCGACTGCACTTTCTGTCTAACCACCAGCACGGATGCACCTGTTGAGCCGATCAAACGTGGCTGTAGTTTGAGGGAGATTGTCACGTGTTGGCCCTGGATGGCTTTGCTACTGAGCATGGGCACAACAGCGTGGGTCGGCGTGGCCATCACCTGCTGTGAGGCCCAATGTGGTCCGATTCACGACTTGGAGATTAAAACATATCGGTAGTAAGAATCCCACACCAACGAAACCACATTTGTTTGTTTTTTTAACACAGTGCTATTTTTGGTCTGAACACCGTTCAAGGTGGAGGCAGATGGTATCCTTGCCAGCGGATGCTTTCAAACACACCCGACTCATGTTGTCCCATTTTTGGTTGAGTCACCGCTGTTATCTGGCTCTACCTTCTTGTGTTTTGCTCGAGGACCTCGGTGTGGCTGAGTGGGCACAATGACCCAGAACATCAACAGACTGCTGGAGTCACATTTAAAAACACTTTACTTCAGTGATTCAACCACTCAAATATTTATGCAGAGATGACTGAGTTGGGCTTTTAACTTGTGCAGGATTTGAGATGTGAAGTTTTAAGACTGCATCCCTGATCCCTGTGTGGTCGCAGACATTTCATCAGTCATTCAGCTCTTCATTACGTCAACCTTTGAGGACCTTGAACAGAGACCTGCCAGCCTTTCAGCACCATGTTCCCAAATTCAGTAATAACCCTGGAACTGTAACTCTAGTCTCCTGTACTTTTAGTTATTATTGTGTTTCCAATAATTTTGAGAGATGTTATTCAGTGTCGACGCCCCATTAGACCGTATATGAAGCATAGGCTGATTATAAGAAATGTACGTAGTGATGACGTGATGTCACCCGTTGGTCTGTGGACGGCCGTTTTGAAGCCTCGAGTTTGGCATTTTAGCTGTTGCCATCTTGGTTTTTGGCTTTCGCCATTTTGTTTTGTTGCAACCAAAAGTGACACAAGAGGGTGGAGCTAAGTAAAACTAAACGCTAAATAGAGAGGTGAAGACCCTCGGTGGACCACCATGGAACCTTATGCCGGCAGAAAATATGAACGGTAGTTAACAGTGAGAGACAAATATTTTTTTATCCTGTTCAAATTGCGCCATGAATCACACATATGATGTTTGTCAATTTAAAAGATAATTTTGCAAGTCAAGAAAGTTGCAATTTGTTGTAAAACTGTTGAAGTATAAGACTAAAAATACATAATTAGAAAGATTACACGCCCAAAAGTTGCGTAAGTGACATCTCTCTCGCTGAAGCTACGATGCCTGTGTGTTTTCATACTGGGATGTACTCACACCAGCAACGGGTCTCGCTCGTTCTTTCTCTTCTTGGCTGATAAAAAAAACAAAAAAAAAACAGGAATCACTGGATAAAACACATAAGATAAGATAACGTTTCATTTGTGCGTGGAACATAGCTAAGTTAGCTAGCTAGCTGGTGACTATATTGTGCGAGATGAAAGATATAGTTCACTGAGCGGTTTCACACAGATTGACAAACATCATATTTGTGATTCATGACGCAATTCAAACGGGATCAGAAAATATTTGTCTTTCGCTGTAGACTACCGTATCAATTTTTTTTCCAAAATAAGGTCCCATGGGGTCCACCAGAAGGGGCGGGACTTTGCCTCTCTATAAGACATTTTCAGGCAACCAAAAATGTTGTAATTAACTTTCATGAACTGAAAACACACTGTGAAAGGGTTAAAGTTATAAGATGAAAAACTCCCAGACCGGACAACGCCGTGGTAGTGACCTGTCAATCACAAGGTAGCCACGCCTTAAAGCATCCCCTGCTTTATGGTCTATTTGACTCTAAATGGGACCATAATTTACTAAATGAACATCATGCTGTATTGAAGATTTGAAACTAGCGATTGAGACCATAAACTCATGTTTACAATGTTTACTGAGGTAATAAATCAAGTGAGAAGTAGGCTCATTTTCTCATAGACTTCTATACAATAAGGAACTTCTGCATTGGTTTCACTTCTCAGACCTGGCGGTAGAGTGACAGGAGAGGTCGGAAAATGACACACAACAGTGGTTAAAGCTGTACCTGAGCCCAGAAATCATCCACCGTACTCCTGATGGGCCCGGCTGCTCGTCACAGCCTGGATCCGATTCATTTAGCCTTTTGGGTTTAATTCTGAAAAGCTGAAGTTTCTGCACACAAACCCCCCTTCCCTCTTCAGGATTTGCATGCGTCCTATCATGTCTGGTAAATTTTGAAGCCCTTTTATCCTTTAACCTCCTGTAGTCTCAGTCTCAGGTCCTGGTCTTGCTCACTTAACCCCTTCTGACAGTATTTCAGTTTGTCACCGACGGCCCTCATGGCAGTAGCCCTGACAAAAACATCAGTCACAGTGTCAGCCTTATTTCCTCGTCCGTCTTACTCCTCAACCCGGACCACAGTCCTCTCAGCCCACGGACGGATCCCAGCAACAGTTGTTGCTGTTGTTTTCCAGCCACATAAGCCATCCTTGTGTGAATAGTTTTCATGAAAGGCACATTATTTCCCTGCTGGCCTCATTGTCTTGCTGCCAAGAGAAGAAGTGTGGAGGCTGGTGGGACCTACAAGGGAAGGCTAGGAGTTTAGTTTAGTGGCTAGTTAGCTTGTGGGTGCGAGTATGGGATTTTTTTTAAAAAGCTTAGAGATTAGTTTAGTCAGCTAGCAGGTGGGCTGAAGTATGTGGGTTTTATGCAGAAGGAGGTTAGGAGATTAGCCTAGTTGTTGCTGGTGTGTAGGTTGCAGCCTCTTGGGTTTTTCCTGATGACATCTGTCACGCCGCTGCTGCAGGCTGGAGCTTTAGACTAATCCATCAGTGGATCGGATGTCTTTGACAAGCTTGTATGTCTCTTAAGAGTCTTGTTCTTGTCAGTTTTATGAGGCTACTCAGTGCTCATTTCCCCTGAATTATATCTTCAAGCTTGCCAATTACCAGACTCAGACAGAAAATGAAATCCATAACTTGCTCTCTGAATTACCATCTCCGTGTAACAAGAGGAGGAATTTACCCATTTAATGCCTTCACACATGTGTGCACACACTGACGCACACATGGTAAAATAAGGAAATTTGTGATTCATGCTCTTCTGAATTTCCCCTGAATCTGTTGTCTCTGCTGCTCTTTTGACATCACTGACACCGGAAGTAGTTGACACGAATACAGCAGTACCACTTCTGCTTTGGAAGACGGTCTTATAGACGGTTTCTCACTCGCTCATTCTGTCTCTCGTCTTCCTTGTCTGAGCATCACTGATGGTAAAGGCCAACTGAATTTATAGTTGGGATTTTTATGCACATGAACCTCTCGCATCTAGTCTGGTGCAGAGCGCTTTAGAAACGATTCAGTAAAAAGAGAAACCTCTAAGTGAACCTCATGCTGTGCTCTGTGACTGCGAACTGGATCTTCATACTGTAGCCCTCATGTCTTTCTTCTTTTCTTTTTCTCATGCTTGTGTAGCTCTTTTTCTCCTCATATACATATCACATAGCTTTCTCCAAAAATCCTTTAACATCCTTCACTTAAAAATTGGACAGGTTTGTCTTTGACATACTGCAAGGGTGAGATTTACCACTTGCTGCTTTTTTTTTTAGTAAGAGCAATAATGTGTTATGTCTTCTTTCAAAGGTTACTAGGTCTCATGTTAACTTTATGTTTTTCATGCCAATTAAAGATAGAGTGGGAAGGAATTGGCGGCATCTAGTGGTGTGGTTGCAGATTGCAACCAGCTGAGTACCCCTCCGCTCAATCCTCCCTGTCCAAGACAGCGGCTCATGTTACCTCAGTTTCACAATTACGTATGAGAAATACGGTAACGTAAAAACACCAAAGGCTCTCTTAAGCGCCAGTGTTTGGTTTGTCCGTTCTGGGCTACTGTAGAAACATGGCGGAACAACATGGCGAAATACGTGAAGAGGACCCGCTCCCGATGTAGAAATGAAGGATTCATTCTAAGCTAACAAAAACACAAGGATTCTTAGTTTCAGGTGATTAAACACTAATGAAAACAGTAATGAATATTAGGCTATATTCTATTTCTGCTAATAGATCCACGAAATGTTACACACTGTTCCTTTAAAGAAATATGCTGATTTTTATAGTTGTTATTGGTTTAAGTTGATTTTCATCAAGCTTTTTAGTTACATTGATCTCATTCAATCTTGTCACCAAATTTTTGTGCCCATTTTCTGAACTCTGGGAAAGAAATTGTAACGTCCACATTCTTAATCCTGCCGGCAAACGTCTGACTGGTTCGGTTGTTTTCTCCAACCAGGGAAGCAGTTGTCAATGAGCATCAAACCTATTTTGAAAATTTGAGATATGGGCAGCGATCAAGAGGTGTGTAACCAGGCAACATATTGCCTATAGGTGCAATAGGTATTTCTGCAGTCTTCTACTTGTCCCACAAATCCTGACACTAGAATTGTCTGACTCTCTTTCTTTAGATCACATCAACAGCACAGTAGCTCCGTAGCTGAATATGTCTTTTACTAGTCAGTTAGATTTTTAGCTTGCATAAATAATGTAATAAATACTGTCTCGGGAAAAAAAAAAAAGCACAACAATTCTCAAGTGACAATGTTTTCAGTCAATAACTGTTTGCGAAAGGTCTTGGATGTGGTAATCTCACAGCATGCTGTTCACTGTGACTGAAACGTTGCTCACAGGATGTGTTTACCAGCCCGTGTTTCCAGTCAGTCAGCCTTTGTGTTTTCTATGCATCTATTTCACCTCTTATTTGCCTTCCTGTTATCTGTCCTCTGCATCTGTGAAGTAATTTCATTTCCTCTCTTGTGTTGTATATTAATTTATGTACTCCCCCCACACACTCCTGTCGGAGCCGCCTTATCTGAGTAGCCTTGGCAGTCAGAGCTGCAAAACTCCAGAGAATGCACACAGCTCATTTTCTCTTATGTTAAAGTGGTCTTTTTTTTTTTTTTTTTTTTCTATTGTTGTTTTAAGCATTCAGATTAAGATTTTTTTTCCAGATTGTAGGCAGGCAGAGACAGAGACGGAGTACAGGTGACTGAGAAGACAGATTGAGGGTTTGTTTTAAGGCCGGCAGGGATTTACGTGTTACCAAAGGTGACGGTCTCGACCATTAAATCACCTCTCAGTCACATCTGTTCGCCTTGTCACGAAAAAACAACGGCTTCTGCTTTCAGTTCTTGCTGTCTGGATTACACTAAACCACTCGATACTCATTACTACAAGGATATTCATTGGCAGAGTAGTGTATTTAATTGCTGTGTAATGTTCTGTTGAAATACTGTTGAACTCATTATCTACTCGTTAATTTTTAATACATTGGTCTGTTGCAGTTAGCCTGTTGTCTAAATGATGTCAGCAGGAGGCTAAAGGAGAAAGTCTGCAGCTGTTGTTTATATTTTCCAAAGTGAATTTTGTATGTCTTCTAATCTGCCTTCCCCTTCTCTTTCTTGGCATTTCCACCCAGTCGCTTAATATTCATTTTTGTACCTCTCTAGCTGTATTACTGTGACTTGCTCTGGCTCCTACTCTCAGATACTTGAAAACCTCTAGAGATTGCACTTCAGCTCTTCCTCCATGTAAAGCCATGAAAAAGAAAAACAGTCTGCTCTGCACACCTCAGCTTCTCGAGGTTTCTATGGTGAGCATGTGCGGTGTGGTGGAATATTAAAAGACGTAGTATAAAAGATGAAAAGTTATTTTTAGGGAAAAGAAGTTTATCACTCAACACTGCAGATGTGTGACAACATCTCCTAAATTAATTTGGGCTTCGAAGTGAATGCAGTCAGCTACTGTACCTGGCAGGAAAGAAAACCAGTCAGCCCCTTTCAGACTTGCACGTTGTTACCTTGTACAAATTTAAAATGTTGGTGAGAACGAGGATGTTGTAATTTATCATTACAGTGTTCACGTCCTGCAAAATCAGTACATGATATCGGCGATGAGAGCGAATAATCTACCAGATATTCTGCTAGAATGCCGGTGCGGAACTCGTTGTTTACTAATGCGCGATGATAAGCACCAATAAAACGATGTTCATCACACAAACTGAGTGCCAAATAGCTAACGTTCGATAGTTAGTGAATATGTACAAGAAGATTGCTGATGCCTGTGTTACAAGTGTTCATTTTGATTACTTTCATATTCTGCTCACTCATTAGGAGGACACACACGCCATTGATGGGGGGTTCTGAATTTATAGTTGTCCAGCATATTGTAAAGGGAGAGGAGGGCTTCCAAAACATCCGTAGCCCCGGGGCCTCAAGTATTATTAAGAGCTACTTGAGGGCGAGATTGGAAAATACTGCTCTATAAGTTCCAATGAATCTATTCAGTCATCCGTGCTTGTTATTTCTTATTAATTACAATTTTGTGAATCAGTGATTCGTGTTATTCCTTAATTCTTACGGGTCACTTTATTTTTTTAATTCATAGACTTTTCAGGTTAAGGCATTTCTATTAATGCCTGTAACTCAGATACTTTGGCTGCTACTTGACCACATGCTGATGTTGTTGGTATCTAACTTCCAGCTTGTCCTCTCTGCTTTAGAAACAAACTCTGCTGCCTCTCAACTGCCCAAAGATGGAGGACAGTGGAAAGAGATGCAGCTGGCATTATACATGTCATTTGTTATTAAGCCAAAAAAGAACAGGAAAATAATGGTATCGCAATCGTATGTGATATTTTGTCTTCTATTGCACATCAATTTTGGATCTCCCAATTTCCTAGTTTGCGTTATCTGTTACTTAAACCTTTGGGACTTTTTTTTTTAAGTCAGTTGTAGCTGTAGCGGAGACTTGTAGATGTTAGATGCTGTAAGATGACACAGGTTACCTATTGCCCCTTTAATAAAACAAATAACCATGTAATACTTTATTATTAAAGGGAAATGTTTTTTGCAGCAGAATGTTAAAATCACTGCAGCATCCCGTTGTCCTTGGTATCCAAATTGGTTGAACTACTGAAATACAACCACAATCATGAAATATGTTCGTTTTATTAGGGCTGCAACAAACTATTAATTTCTTTACAGACTAATCTGCTCATTATTTTTTTGATTAATCATTTCAGCAAAAAAATACCCACCACATTTTTCCAGAGTCCGAGGTGATGTCTTCAAATGTCTCATTTTGTCTTTCCAACAGACCAAAACCCAAACATTTGCAATGACATGAAACAGAAGAGAGCAGAATATCCTCACATTTGACAAGGAACCAGACAATGTCTGAGCTTTTTGCTTGAAAAGCAAGTCAAAGTATTTATCGATTATCAAAGAAATTGCTGATTAATCGATTGATTGACTAATCGATTCTGCTCTAGCTTGTGTAATGTAGATTTATATCAGTTTGAAAGTTTGACAAACTGTGTAAAAGTACAATATTACTCTTTGCATCATCTTCTTTGTGTATGTGAGCAAACTGAAGACACAGAATGATGATGAGCTTAGAACAACATGTAGACTTCACCGATGCCACCAGAACTGTCTAATTTTTCTATTTTCACATTTTTCTCTTGGCTGCCGATCGAACCAGGAACCTTTAGATCTTCAGTCTAACGCTCTGAGCGAAATATAGAAAATAGCTCAGTTGGGGAAAAAAATTATAATTACATAAATGTTCTACACATGGAGGCATTAAAGCAATCATTTGGTGTGTTAGCCCCGTGTCCAGGCTGTATCTTGCCTATTCACAATGCATGCTGGGATCCCCATTTTGTTTCTGTTTGTTACCAACCCTTTTTCTCTCCCATTTTCCTCTCTTTGTTTAAATCTCTCAGTGGGTAGAATCATAACGGGATTCACAGCAGTCAGCAGATTTTAACAATTCTTCATGACAGATGTCTCATTTTCATTTCAAAGCAGAGACTCGAGAACTGACAACACTCCAGTGGCTTCTTCTCACTCAAGTGAAGGTGCTCTTTGGTAAAAACATGCAGCTGTTTCTGGGAACAAAGAAGGATTTTTATGACATTTCTTCTTTGATATGCTACACGTACATTGGAGTGAAGGGAGGGGAATACCAACATACCATTTGATGGATCAGATTCAGACCCACAACTTTACCAGCACGAATAATAACATTGGCTCTTGCTGAGACGCCTCTTTCACTTTTGCTCTGAATCCTTCCGTTTTCTGATTATATCTGTCCCTCCTGCTGTGACAAAGTAATCCCATTCTTTGACATCACGTCTGCTCCTTGCACTCTCTCTCTCTCTCTCTCTCTCTCTCTCCGTTGTTTTTCTCTCTCTCGTCTTTGTCTTTGTTCAGCGGCGTAGCACTGCCACACTCACACCAATTAGCTCTGATGGAGAAAACTGCTGTTGCTGTCAGCAGCGAGATTGGAGGATGGTTTACACGGAAAAAATCTTTTTCCCTCCCCACCCTATAATCACACCCAAGTTTAACAAGGAAAATACTTTCTGTCCCTCTCCGTCTTTGTCTCTCTGTCTCCGTGGATGGGTGTGAGTTACGGGTGCATTTCCAGCTTTGTCCCGGATTCAGGGAGCAACCCACACAATGGGTGAGATGTCAGAATGACTGTGTCCAAATTGGCTTAATGTGTTCTCAGTTTTGCACTCTGCAATATGCGATTAAAGCACTTCTGTGGAGATACGGTTTGACTACGTAATGGACTTCTTGTTCGTCTCTGCTCTTGGTGAACAAATGAGTTTCTTTTCATCCCTTTCCTGCGATGATTGAGGTGCTGAAGCATACAGCATCAATGCAGCACAGCTGAGTACTCACCGTATGAATTATATGCAACATCGGACTCAAAAGTAATAAAATGTAGAGCTCCTTTTCAGCCAGCATTTCATTTCCATCCAAACAAGAGGAAACTGGATCCCTCCATCTAACTCGATCTGGGGTAGTACACCGGCAAGTGTTATAATATCAACAATTAAACACATTTCTTCTTCCCCCCCCCTCTCTTTTACTACAGTGTTGTATAGATAACTATGAAGAGATGGTGAAGATCCTGCTGGACCGAGGAGCCAGCGTCAACGCTCAGGACAACGAGCTGTGGACGCCACTGCACGCTGCTGCCACCTGTGGCCACGCAGGACTGGTCAAGATACTCATTTCACAGTAAGACATGCAGATCCGCTACACCAGGGTTTCTTACCACGTTTTATAGTGAAGGTGAAATAAAGAGCACCTCTGCTTAAAGGAACAGTGTGTAGCATTTAGGGGGATCTATTGGTAGAAATTGGACTATACTAGGGCTGTCAATCGATTAAAATATGTAATCGCATGATTGTCCGTAGTTAATCGTGATTAATCGCACATATTTATCTGTTCAAAATGTACCTCAAAGGGAGATTTGACAAGTTTTTAATACTCTTATCAACATGGGAGTGGGCAAATACGCTGTTTTATGCAAATGTATGTCTATATGTATTATTGGAAATCAATTAACAACACAAAACAATGACAAATATTGTCCAGAAACCCTCACAGGTACTGCATTTAGCATACAAAATATGCTCAAATCATAACATGGTAAACTGCAGCCCAACAGGCAACAACAGCTGTCAGTGTGTCAGTGTGCTGACTTGACTATGACTTAAACTGCATGTGATTATCATAAAGTGGGCATGTCTGTAAAGGAGAGACTCGTGGGTACCCAGAGAACCCATTTTCATTCACATATCTGGAGGTCAGAGGTCAAGGGACCCTTTTGAAAATGGCTTTGGAGCTTTATTTAACCTCCTTCGCGATACGCTAGTATGACATAGTTGGTACCAATAGATTCCTTAGGTTTTGAGCCCGCTACAACATAAAAATCACAATTTGCATCAACGCATTATTATCACGTTAATTTTGACAGCCGTAGCATATATATTATATTAATAAATATGTTTTCTTTAGTGTATAATTACCTAAAAATAAGAATTGTGTTTTCGTCACCTTGGTTTGGACTTGCATTCACGTTTTCACATCGGCCACCGTAGTTCTCCTACGCGCTTGGCACACGGGGGAAGTTTCAGCTGGTTGCAATCTGCAACCTCACCGCCGCCAGATCCTACACACTGCACCTTTAAGTCAGAAAGAATTATCAAATGAGAAACTACATCTAGTAACTACAACTTCATCATTTTGTTGAGAAGTTGAAAAAAGTAAAGTTGAACATCCCAATCAGTCACAATCAGGTACTGATGTGTAAGAAAGAAAACTCACCAGGCAGAAGTTAGTTTGATAATCAACACTTGGATGCACATTTTACCCCACAGAGTCTGCATCAAATTGAAGTTAGTTTAAAGTTTGTAATGATTAGCTGGACTCGTATGATCTATGGCTGAATGGTGGGCAGCGCTTACCACCTCCGCTATCCAATATACAGAGGAAAACTATACAACTGATACACACACACACACCGCAGACTGAAATTAACAGGCATTTTTTTGTTGTGCTGTCTAATATTCAGGTATAAATACCACTATCACTATCCCCAGTGGGCCACTGTAGGTAGTTTGTAGGAAGCTCTGGATTCGTTTTTTAATTGCGTTCTGGGCAAAGAGAAATGAGGTGTTCTGTTCCAAAAACAACAGAGGCTGCAACCTGGAGGAGCAGAAATTGATGGCACTGCACCTAGAGAGCAGAGGCAACGCCAAGAAGACCACACTAATAGCAATAGCAAGAAAAAAACATGCAGCATTATAATAAAGAAAATGATTTAAAAATGGAAGCCATGGTGGGGAAATTGCATTATCCAACTTTCCCAGTTGTGGGAAAGAAGCACAAAGGACATATTAGGGCAGGAAGATACTGTTGAAATCAGTATATTATTTAACCATACTTTTCTGATATCAGAACATGTCATAATATGGCAAATGTGGGAAAATCACGAATTAAGTATTACAATTAATTGGACCCGAGTGTTACATCAGACAAGCTACAGTTTTAATTACAAGTCATTAATCCAGACAGCAGAATTTGGTAAAACATGATGTGATAATATCATCATTGTCAATAAAGGGTAATATTTAATTATCTCCCAGCCCTAGGATGTGTAATGATTAACAAAGTTGTTATTAGCCGTCTTTTGTTATGCAAATGTAATTCATGATTCAATAACACTGACCCAGGTTTCCCAGAGGCAGAAAATACCCTCATGTGTGGTTGATTTCTTTCCTCTGACATGTTAAATACACCTGAAATAGAGTTACATACTCATTGTTTGATTTAATTAGATCCTCTGAGATAAAGGCATGTACACACACAAAGAGACATGCACAGATGCAGACAGATGAAGATTGTATGTGCACACACTCCATTGTTTCTGCCTGTGGCTATGAATGAAGCCTGTATGCAGTCACTAGAAACACACACGTACACACGCGACATATTTAGACACACTGCTGCCATCTGTTGACATGCAGGACTTGTCAAGCCACTCATTATATCACTCGGACTCATTATCCACACTGAAATTGCTGATTAAAAACTGCTGAATAATGCAGGCCAACTTGTTCTGGACTGAAAGAATTTAATTAGCATCATCAATTAGTTCTACAACTGAGATTTATTTTCTCATTTGAGTTACGGATCAGCTTTTTTTCAGGACGTCATGGGGTCTAACTGGTCAGAATATTAAATACAGGCCTATGATGATTGAAAGAATTGCTGTTGTAAACAAACCAATTACCTGAAAACAATACAAGATTATATTCAGCTGTTGTCTAGTCTTGTTTTAATGGATTAAAAGCTTGCCAGTGTTTTTACAATGTACATTTAGATGCAGGTGATGCCCTTGAATGTAATTTATTAAACAACATATAGTCCTCATGGTCGCCTTGTTAAATGTTGCACATTTAGAACATTTATTTGCCTATAAAAATTTATTAATATTCCAAAGGTGTTAATCATTTATCTGCTCGTCTCCCACAGCGGGGCAGATCTGCTGGCGGTCAACTCTGATGGGAACATGCCGTACGACCTGTGTGAGGACGACCCAACACTGGACATCATTGAGACGGCGATGGCCAACAGAGGTAGCGTATAAATATTTGACGAGATGGCACGCCCACAGACGTAGGGTAACGTGGACAGAATCTTTAAGCTGTGACTCGCAGTTGAGAAGATCATTTATTATGCTTCTTTGAACAAGTTTGGGAACTTATATTAGCCTCACAATGTCTGCAGACTGAACAGATTCAATAAAGTGTGAAATGTAGTTTCTCCTTGTACAGTAATTATGCCTTTGGAGGGAGTGTGCCGTGTCTAGGTCTAACTTGTACCACTTTCATTTTACCACAACAGGCTTTTTAACATGTATAGTTCTTGTACAATATGTTTTTGTGAAGCTGAGTCGCACTGCTGTAAGACATGTCCAGGATAACCACATGCACCTTTTTTAAAGAACTGCATGTGAATCTAATCGTTGCTAAACTCTGCCCCACTTAGTTACTGTTGCTACGCCTGTCAGGCTTTTCGTACTTTCCGAACTAGATACAGCGTCTGAGACGGGGCCCCATTCATTCCTATGAAAGTTGCTCAGTGGCGCATGAAGCAAATAAAGCTTGACTTCCGAGTATAAAAGCACCCGGATCTCCCCGGAGATCTTTCACATCCATTGGGCACATAGAGCAGGCGCACTAGCGTTTTCCTTTAACCCCGCCGTCGAGCTTCGGACTGGGGCTCATTCACATGAACGGAGGAAGAGAGATAACTCTGGATTCGGCTATTAGTGCATTTTACAACTTAATGATGATTAAATAAGGGCTATTAGAGTGTTCATACTGGGAAGTTGATTCACAGCATAAAAAATTATCTGCTGAGTTACAGCATCTCTTTCCCAATATAAGTCTATGGGAAAAAGTCTTTTTGGGCCCAATGACATCACATGACTGACACGGAAGGTGTAATTCCAGCATTTGGCTACTACAGAAAATTTGCTTCAAAGCCCGGCGCTCTTCCTGTGGGTTTGGTTCTCATTCGGCACATAATACAGTTCACAATAACGATGGTAGATTTACCACTCAAAATTATTATTTTTTTAAATATAGGTCCTGTTTTTTCAGAGAAGAGGAAGATAGAAGCTGTCTTCTCATTTATGGCATCGCCACCTGTCACTGGCAGGTTTCATCAACTGTAATTAGCTAGCTAACTAGCTAGCTAATTACAGAACTGCTAGCTAGCTAGCTAATTAACGTTATGAGTTTTTTCTTGAAAATGCAGCCTCTAGTTGACTTTTATTGTTATGACTAAAATAATGTAAGATCAGACTTACTAGGTTATGATTGCTAAGCTATTATTGGACAATCAATGTTCGTGGAGGGGTTTAGCTACTGTTCAATATTGCACAATTCTGTTTTTTTGATAGTCTTTGACACGCAAACCCTTTCCGTACTTGTAACAAAAAGTTTAAAGCCTCCTTAACCTGATATAAGAGAGTATCTGTAGCTTCTGGCAGTATTAAAAGTATGTCAACCACAGGAACAGATTGCTGAGGAAGATGGCAACAGCGCTGTGACCTCAGAAAGCACTTAGAGTCCCGCACAGCTTCAGCATTGACACTTCGGGGAGCTGTGAGATATTCACAGTTCTCTCACTCCCGACGGGATGCAGATTGGGATACTGTATATTCATGCTGCATCACTGTAAACAAACTCAGTCTGCACAGTTTGTCTGTGTGACGTGACTGAGAGAGAGTTCAAGGAGATCAACGCTGACATGCCGACAGTGAGGGTGAAGAGGAGGAAAACTCCCGCTGTGTCTTTAGAGGTGTTTGCTTTTCAGTCTGTGTTTGTGTGATACGAAGACTGACACAAAGAGAGAGCCAGGCGACAGACAGCTTTATTTACACTGGAGTTAAATCACGCTCAACCTTCTTAACATAAGCTCTTGTCAATGTTTAGTTTTTGTTTTCCAGTAAACAGTTACATCTACAGGCAGACGTGTGAACACACAGTTGGGGACAAAGCAGCAGAATCTGTGTTTGGAGGGGGTTTGGAGTGTAGAGAAATGCTGTGGTGTGAATGCACCGGTTGCCTGCTGAAATATTTAAAGGAATAGTTCAACATTTTAAGAAATATGCTTATTCGCTCTCGAGTGGAGTGTTAGATGAGATAGAGTGACATCACTGTCAAAAACTGCAGCGCAAAAACACTATTAGCTGTTTTACAGGGGGTTATGTGGGCTATTACTTGGTAGGTTTTTGTACGGATTTAACAAAAGAGACATAACGTGTTAATCAGTAAGCTTTAGGGATGCTGGTAAGCAAATATTGTTACTTTTGGACGGAGCCAGGCTAGCTGTTTCCCCTGTTTCCAGACTTTATGCTAAGCTAAGGTAACCAGCTGCCAGCTTGAGCCTCATGTTTGATATTGTGTTGATATTCTTGTGAGCAAAATTCTTTCATCCTGGGTCTTATTCTCATAATTGTGTTCATTATGTTACAAATAAACTTCAGTCTTACATTAATCGTTTGTATCTAAGTCCAGCCCAAAGTAAACACAGAAATTAGCCCCCTGGATTAGCTATTGTAGCTAACTGGGTAGACAGTCCACTAGCCTCTGTAATTAAATTTAATCTCTCATTCAGCATTTCTTTCGTCTTTCTGAAAAAGTGCATTGTGGGGTTTACTCCCCATATTCTCAGACAAATAGCCATCCACAACTACAGCATTTCCTACTATAAGTGGAAACCTTTGTGACCTTGTGAGCACAAAAGAAATCCAACTCCCATGTTTATGGTTTTGTCCATATCAATAAAATTCCCCAAAGCTCTGTCATATTTTTAATGTTTTAGTTGTTATCTCTGCTCTCTAAATCCTGCTGCTATCACAGATATTATGTGAACTAACCGCCGCCTCTCGACTCGCCTCTTTCGTTGAGCAGTGACATTTAGTCCGCAAAGGTCTGAGGCTTATGGGTAATGCCATCCGTTAAATTCCTCTAAAACCAGAAATATTAAATAATCTATGGTATTAGATAATTTTTTCAAAAAACTGCCGTCCTTATCTAGACATAAGAAACGAGCGACATGACATACTGTTGAGAAAGGCTCTGTTCTGAGGCTGAATCAGAATCAGAGATACTTTATTGATCCCCGGGGAGAAATTGGGACTTTGCTCTTATATAAACATAAAGAAAGGTAAGGAAATACAAATAAAGGAGTAAGTAACATGTAAATGATGTACATAATGCTACAATTTATAACACAATACATGTAGAGAAATATGAGTAAATAATAAAAATAAAAATGAGAATGTAAGAAATATGTATAAATATGTTCATTAAAGACATACAATATATAACATATAGCCACAATGCAAATAATTAAGTACAAAATGCTTAGAAGTGGGATATATTAAGTATGATAAATATAAATACAGAATAGTATAAATAAGAATTGAATAAGACTATTTCTAGAAATGCACAGTATACATGCAGTATTAATGCCAGGGTATTTCAGAGTTGAATTATTGCACAAATGATTGTTCAGTTGAGTTAAGTCAGTATTGTATATAGCAGCTGATGGGTGAATAAGTCCAGGTCCAGTCTATTGACTCTGTGTGTCAGACACTCAGAGGGAGGAGTTGTAAAGTTTGACGGCCAAAGGCAGGAATAACTTCCTGTGGCTCTGTAGTGCATCTTGGCGGAATGAGTCTCGCACTGAATGAACTCCTGTATTTGAGCAGTTACTAGCGTCGTTACAAATGTCAGTCCAGAATGAGGTTTTCTGTCTTCTGGAGCAGGACCCAGAAGTCTCTGCTTCACATTGACGCTCTACAGGGATCTACTTGTGGCTAAGCAAACTAGCGTCTTATTCATCTTGTTTGTTTACATGTGTGCGGCTGTGGGTTGCTGTAGATTTAGCGTGTAGAGAGGTAGTGGAAAAGAAAAGAAGGTTGAAAAATACTGTAATTTTGCTCGGTCAAGGTGCCCTTCAGCATAAAAGTAAATCCTAAATGCTTCAGCGGAGCTTCCCCGCTGGTAAACAGGAGAAAACTGTGCAGAAGCAGGGGGCTGCTGTCATATTTCCCTGGACACTTAAAGGTCAGAAAAAACCCTGTTATGATTAGTATTGTGTTGTAAACAAGTGCGGTGTTAATGATTTTGACGCTTTTAACAGTGCAAATAGGGCACATGATGACACCGCATTGAGTGGGTTGCATCCTGGATGTGAGACGATATTGGGACAGACAGAGAGAGAGACGCTGGGGGCTTGGACAGGGAAAACAGAGACCGCTGAAAATGAGGTTCTCAGTTTACAATGGGATCTCTGGAGCCGCAGAATGCAGATAGCGGTACAGTAGGTGAGAAGAATGATTATTAAGCCGATCAAAGGGAGCTCGGCGCTGCTAATTGCTCCCGTAATGTTCTCAGTACTGTTTTGCTGGATTAGACTCCCCGGAGATGCCGCAGGGATGGGCACACCAGCACTCTCTCTCTCTCTCTCTCTCTCTCACTCACACACACACAAACATACACACACACACACACACACACAAACACACACACACACACACACACACACACACACACACAAACACACACACACTTAATATGCAGCATCGACTGATCTGATTCTTTCTTGATCCTCCCCTGTTGAGCCCAGTTCATCTGTGATGAGCTGCAGTGATAACGGGGAAATGTCTACCAGGAACTGAACCGGTGAAATGAAGTGGGGTGGGGGGGAATGCAGAGCAGTCGAACCACACAGCTGATGTCATTTTGGATCCCCAATCAAATTAAAACCTGAAGAATAAGATCAAAGACTGTTGATAAGCAAGGCCGCAGCATTGATGATATCACACACAAGTTTCTGCATTCTTTAAAAAAGATTTGATTTAGGTCAAAAAATATTTAATTATCCGTATTCAGAAACTGTGCCATCGCTTACAACGGTACAAATTTGAGGGTTTGCTGCTTTTCTCTGTTTTATATTATTGTAAATTGAGTATTTTTCAATTTTTGCACTGGTTGGACGAAAACAAGACATTTGCAGACATCACATCAGGCTCAAAGTAGATACAAAGGATAAAAGGATCAACAGATTAATCAATAATCAAAATAATCCGTAGTTGCAGTCCTAATTCGATTTGGATTTATTTCTCTCTGCCATTTTAGTCTTTTATGGAGCTACAATCTTCTAATCTAATATGCGATTAAGTGAGTGTCCCCCAAAACATACCGCATTTCAGACTTAAAATCATAACTAGAGCTGAAACTAATGGTTATTTTCATTGTCGATTATTTTCTTTATAATGGATTAGTTGTTTGGTCTATAAATTGTCACAAAATAGTGAAAAATGGTGATCAGTGCTTCCCAAAACCCCAAATGCCGTCCTCAAATGTCTTGTTTTGTCCTCAACTCAAAGATATTCAGACCACTGTCATAGAGGAGTAAAGAAACCAGAATATATTCACAATTAAGAAGCTGGAATCAGAGAATTTTGACTATTTTTCTTAAAATATTACTCAAACAAATTAATCGATTATCGATATAGTTGGCATTTAGTTTAATGTCTGACAA
This sequence comes from Sebastiscus tertius, assembly GCA_916701665.1. Lineage (NCBI taxonomy): Eukaryota > Metazoa > Chordata > Actinopteri > Perciformes > Sebastidae > Sebastiscus > Sebastiscus tertius. The sequence continues at coordinate 132,299 of CAKAOH010041101.1, forward strand.
CTAATCAATTAATCGATTAATTGTTGCATCTCTAATCTTAACAGAGTTAATGCATATTTCAAGAGAGAAGTTTGGAATTATTTGACGTTTAGCTCAAACTGGTTTGGTTCACATACCAACATTTCTTTGGTCCTGGGATCAGTTACGTCTTCAGTTTTAAGAATAGCTCGTTTTCTTATTTATGTGATGATATATTGACAGTTTTTTTTTCTGTTAACTACAGTTGTTATAGTATGACGATGAGGAATGTTTGCTGTATTGTACATTTTGAAATCCTTTGGGCCATTGTTAAGCTGTAGGGCGTCACTGTAGCTAAATCAAATCATGACAGAAACCAAAGAGATGGATGCTTGCTGTCAGAAACAACAGAAAACACAGAAGAAAATAGCTGGAAGGATGCATTTCATCTAGGCTGACAAAGGGAACTGTCATTGTCCTGATTCCTGCGCCTTTAAACACCCTCCGGCTGTGATTCTGAATTCAGAGAAAAAGTTTAACGGTTCGCCTTCTCACCATTTTTCAGAATCACTGGCCATCACGCGTCGGCGTGGGACGCTGCCGAAACAAGAGAGTGACAATGAAGCAGGAGGTTGATTTTAAAATGGCAGACGTGGAGCGGATAGATTTGCCTTTAGCTTCACTCGCACCAGGTTCAATTTATAACTCAGTGTCACAGGAGAATCGAGAGGAAACACTGACAATAACATTAGCAGTCAGGTGATGCCTGTCTACTTCTACTCTTTATTTCAAATAAATGTGGCCAGTTTCACAGGATTATCTTCCATGCTTCACAAAAACAAAGTGATTAACTAAGGACAATCATGCGATTAATCGCGATTAAATATTTTATATCGACTGACAGCCCTTGTATCTTTAAATGACTTATCCCTGTTGTCACTTGAAGGACTTTTTCAAGTGACAAATACATTAAAATAGTTTGTCTCTTTTTTTTAATGAAGGATTATAATCTTATTTGCATCCACAACACTTGATTTATTGTAGTTTTTGTGATTCACATATTCAGTCATACTGCAAGAATATAAGAGTCACAGTTGTGACTGACAGGCTGCTTTCATTATTGTCAATCTGGCATTTCTTTATACATTTGCTGGACAGTACGGTTCATTACCACTGTACTGTGGGGGAAGAAGTCAAGTGTGGCGGTCACAGTATTGAGTCGTACCTGGCAGTGAGGCGATGGATTAAAGGAGGAATTTAGAGCGGCTGTGACAGACAGAATCACCTCAGCTTCAACTGGGCCAAACACCACAAAACCCTTTGGCAAGAGATGGTAGGAAAGGCAGCATGAGAGCAAACTACTGTTTCCCACCCAGACAAAACAGTCATTACATGTCTTTTAAATATTTAACATCCAAAAACTGTAGTGTAGTCAGCTCTGTATTGAGCTAACAATGTTAAAAACATTGAAATAATTATCTGAATGTGAATTTATGTCCTTTAACTATCAACATTATTTTTCCTTCTTCATTCAGAATGTTATAATCGTCTAAGTTTGGCCCGTTGGCTCATTGTGGCCATTATACATCACTGTCTGTTGCTACCCCATCAAAACTCATTTCTTCTTCACTTGAAACCTTCAATTTTTAATACTTGCTTTTATTGTGGACCCCATGAACCGTTGCTTGTAGGAAACCTCCAGTGTAATTTAAAAAAGATGTCGCTGTCAATCCAGAAAATGAATTTTTCTCTACGATGTTGACTTTTTGAAGTTGGCTTTATGTACAAGCGCTGTGCTGTGTCCTTGTTCCGTTATACCCGAGTTCCTCTCTGTCCCTCCATGAGCCTCAGATCAGTGATGAACTGGCCCCGTCAGCATCCTGCAGCTGTATATTAAAGGCTGTCAGGGATAAAACTGCCCGCCTTGCGATTTACGCTGTAGTTCTGCTTGTGTATTTGATTGACAGGCATCACCCAGGAGATGATCAACGAGACACGGGCGTCAACGGAGAGAAAGATGCTGGGAGACGTTCAGGAACTGCTGAGACAGGGAGAGGAGGTCAACCAACAGGACTCTCAGGGAGCGACTCTGGTAAGACTTGGTGCTCAGTTCGTTTTGACTTTTCCCGACCAATCTCAATTTAAAACAAGCTGACGATGAAATTTATCGTCACTTCAACTATAAAAAAATATAGCTGAATCAAAATGTCTCTTCTCTTAGGACCAGGGTATAAAAAAACTGTCAAAACATCAGACACAATATAAAAACAGTACAATAAAAGTTACTGCATACGACAGAGTTGAAAAAATAAAGCAAGATATAAATACATACATACTTATTAATACATACAAAGTAGCAGTTGATGCAAATGATGCAAGATGATTAGCCATGTACAATAAATATACATAAATGTTACCATTTGTACCAGAGTTGCCTTAAAGCAGCAGTAGGCAAGTTGGAGCAAATATGATTAAAGAAAAAGTTATTTTTATAAAACGGTCACTAAATCCTGACAGTAGTACATGAGACAGATAATCTGAAAAAAAATCATGTGCCTCTGTGACCTCCGTTGCTCCTAACAGCATCTGCAAGATTTCACAGACCGGAGGAAAACAACCAATCAGAGCCGAGCTGGAGTCTGCCGTCTCTGAGCAGCTGTCAATCACTCGCAAACTTCAATCAAACGGTCAAACTAGGCAGCGCTGATGAAATATGAATCAATATTCTGTTACTGTAATGCCTATTTCTCTCCTCAAATGTTTTCAGAAACATCTTATAGTGTACTGTTTAGCTGTAAAACAGTAACAGAATATTGATTCATATTTGATCAGCGCTGCCTAGTTTGACTATTTGATCCATCGAGTTTGCGAGTGAATGACAGCTGTCTCCGTTGAATGAACAGCCAATCTCTCTCTCTCTGAAATGACCTGTGATTGGCCAAAGTCTCCTGTTACAGGCTTGATTTTTTAAAGCCTGAGAACAGAGCCATGAGGAGGTGCAGAAGTCTAGTTATCTCTTAGAGCACTTGAATTACAATATGCTGAAAGGTTAACATTCTGCCTACTGCAGGTTTAAAGCAATACCAATAACCAACACTGCTGTTGGTCTTGAAACAATACATAGTTTTTATCTTAAGTTTTAATTTGAAAAAGGTTTAAAAAGGAAGATGTGGACTCAACTGGTCAGCAACAAAGATTGCGGCATTTAAAGCTACAGCCGCAGCCTGTGTTGACACCAGACAGGGTTCGTCCATACAGTAGATTCATGCAGTTTATGTGCACTGA